>JAXQQM020068884.1:0-76541 GCA_034641835.2 Pinus albicaulis
CAGATTAGAATACTTCACCAACGTCTAAGCTCAGGGATCCAATGATAGAGCTTTCTCCATCAACAAACAGGTCAAAACATCCACAGGTTCTAGAACATCAATTTTGTTTCAACTCCTAAGCCTTTAATATTTTGTCTTCTCCTTTCTTCTTCATTTATCTTTTGTTCTTGTTTTATTTTATACAGGGGTTTCCTTTTGGTGCGCTGGAGGGTTTTATGATTCAACCAGTGGTCATGAAACATTGATTTAACTTTTAAATCGAACCCTTAAAACCATTCTTCATCTATTTGGCCTCGTGGATCGTCATCCATAAACCTTAGTTACTCAATTTGACTGTGGGATGGCATGTAATGTTTTGGATGCCATTAAACCTACAAAAAATAAACAAAAACATTTAATTGAAAACCTGCGAGTTGTGGTTAAAACTACTTCCAGAGGCTATGCGAAGGGCTCGAGCGATTATTGAAGAGGAAAATGCATAGATGGAAGGGTTCAATAAGCGGAACCGGGAGAAAGGATGAAAATTTTGAATTTGGGCGTGAGATGGTGGAAGGTGGTTTTGCAGAAACTGGTAGTGGTTTTCGCGTGGCCAGAAGGTGGTAAGCGATTTAGGCCCATACGAACGCGATTCCATACGATGGTCGCCATGTGTCTAGGCCAATACCACCCGTTTCGTGTTGAAACAGGCCATTAAACCATGACCGCAAAATGAACGCGATATGCAATATGGGCCATTAGATCTTAAGCGATGAGATCGACGGCGCGGGTTAAACCCGATGGGAGAGATAGGGTTGGTGAGGGAGTAAGTGGGGTGCAGGTGGCAGATAGGGATTGGGATATGGTTTCATGGGTGGAAGGTGGGGCTAGGAAGATAGATGAGATTTGGGAGTATGATAACCGTTGGATCAAGCCCGATCAATAGTTCAGATTGATTTCGGAGAAAAGCAGTGGCAGGGTGAGAAAATGGAGAAAGGGGCTAAAGTATAGCATGGGGGCATATAGAAAAGACCGAGGTTTGAGGAATAAAGGGTTAAGGGAGTAGCGAGTGGTTGCGGCCCTCGCTTATATTGTGGAAAAGGGCTGGGGACTTAAGCCTAAAGGGCTTAAGGCCAAATATTGTTAAATGGGAAAAAATAGGCTTAAAAGGAGGTTTTTAAGCCTTTCTATAGTTTTCGGTAAGGTGAAAAAAGGTGATTAAAACATAATGGGGGTGTTTACCATGTTTCAAAGGGGTTTTTAAGTGGGAATAGAGGGTAAATGAAAAGAAATTGGTCCTTTTTTGAAGGGGAAAATAACTGTTGGGATAGGAGTAAATGAGTGAAAATTGGCAGAGGAGATGGATATAAAAAAAGGGGAATATAGCCTGAAAACAACTTCTTTTGGAGATGACAGGATGACTTGGAGGATGTGAGTCTAAGATTTTTAGTGACTTAATAGACTTTAGGAAAATGAATGCAGTGAAATTTCTAGAACTTATAATGTTTCTTCAAACATTGTTTTTAGAAATCTGAGTTTTTCAACTTAGTCATCTTTGGATAAAGTCAAAATTATGGATGACTAACAGGCTCCATCCTAGTGTAGGTGCTTAATTTTCACTAGTATCTTCTTGCTGAATCTCAACACTCCCTCTCAATAAGAAAGAGATTATCTTTCACCCTGATCCTATCTATATGGTATTATAATTTTCTTCTGGTGAGCGCCTACATCAGAATATCTGCATCCTGATCTTCCGTAGGAATGTACTAAAGCAACATGATCTTCCGCTGCACATAGTCTTTGATATGATGATACCAGATATATATATGCTTAGATATATCATGAAGCACATGATTAAACGAGAGTTTAATGCAACTATTATTATCACAATGAATAACTTTCGGATCTAAATGAGAACCAAACAAACTAACCATGATCTTTCTCATCGAGATAACCTCACATGCAGCTTGACTTGCTGCCATATATTATGCTTCCGCTGAAGTGAGTGCCACAGATCTCTGTTTCCTATTGTACTAGTAAATATCTGTAGATCTAATACTAAAGATCCCCCCTGATGTGCTCTTTTTGTCTGTTGGGCTATTCGCCCAATCTGCATCCGTGAAGCCATGCAACTTCACCTCATCCGTCTGTCTGTACCACAATCAATACTCAGATGTTCCCCTCAAAAATCTCAGGATATAATTTCTTGCCTTCCAAAAGAGATTGGTAGGCTTAACCATCGCATGACTTAGCTAGTTAACCGCACAACATATGTCTGGTATCGTGTTCATTAAATACATTAGCGAACCCACTAACTGTCGATAGACAGTTGCATCCACTACCTCTCCAGATGTAGCATCCTCTTTCCTCTATTTTCCTGGAAGAGGAGTATCCATGGTTTTGCAACCCTCCATGTGAAACTTACCCATTATCTCCTTTGCATACTTTCCTTGAGACATAAAAAGTTCACGATTTGGCTGCCATATTTCCAATCCAAGGAAATAATGAAGACCCATATCCTTCATCTCGAACTCCTTTGATAGGTCCTCCTTGCATGAGTGTATCAGTTGCTCATCACCAGTCAGTATTAAATCATCAACATAAAGAACAATGATTAAAAGCTTACCCTCCACCAAAATTTAGTATAGGTTTGCATCCACCTCACTCTTGGTGAAACCAAGCTCGGTGAAATGGCTGTCTATCCAAGTGTGCCAAGCACGAGGTGCTTGCTTAAGCCCATAAATCTCTCTTTTGAATCTGCACACATGCGACTCACTAGTGAAGATCTCAAATCCTTTAGGTTGCTCAATGTACACCTCTTTCTCAATGATCCCATTGAGAAACACAGTCTTCACATCCATATGATGAATGTTCCAACCCATCTACGCTGAGAGAGAAAGGATGGTCCTTATGGAAGAATATTGTACCTAAGGTGAAATTTTTTCTTCATAATCAATCCCCTCGATCTGTGAGAAGCCCCAGGCCACAAATATGGCCTTGTGTTTCTCAACACTCCCATCAGCAACTTGCTTTACCTTGTAGATCCATCTTGAACCTACCACTGATTTATCAATCTGCCTTGGAACAATTTCCCAAGCATTGTTTATGAAAATGGAGTCATACTCCTCCACCATTGCATCTACCCATGTGGGCTCCTACACTACTTCTTAAATGGAAGATGGCTTAGTCACAATACATTTTCTCATGAGAGCTATCTATCGAGTAAATCAGTCAGGAGATTGCCTTTTTCTGCGCTGTGAAGTAGGGGCTCCTACATTCTAAGCAACATCAGGTCTCAACCTATCAACTTCTATGGTATGCCTTATGCCAGTTCTAATGTTTGGCTCTGCATGAGTGGAATCCTCAAATCCATGAACCTCCTCCTATGGCTGATCCACATCTAGAGACTCATATTTAGGAACCAATAGTTTGTCCTCTACATGAAAGTCTAGCTCCCTCTCAAGAAAAAACCGCATGGATTTCCCCTCATCGAATTTTATATCCTGTCACATAACAATCATATTATTGTTAGGAAAATACACACAATAATTATGGGGTGTTTCTGTGTACCCCACAAATATCCTATCTTCAACAGTCGGCTCCAGCTTCTTCTTGGTGTTCTTGGTCACATGCACATAAACAAATGAGCCAAAAATATTAAAGTTAGAAACATCAGGTTTCTTACCAGTGAAAGCTTATTCAGGTGTACTCATGCCAAGTACTCTATGAGGAAAATGATTTTGCACATAAACCATAGTGTTGCATGCTTTTACCCACAAATTCATTAGCAGGCCCTGATCATGCAACATTTCTCGTGCTGCACCCATGATCATTCTGTTCTTCCTCTCCACGACCCCATTTTGCTGTGGGTTATGAGGCACTATGAGTTCTCTTCAAATTTGGTGCAGAAGTATTTGAATTCATTAGAGATGTATTCTCCACCATTATATCTCCTCAGAGCCTTCACTTGCTTCCCTGACTCTTTCTCCACCAATGCCTTAAACTCAAAAAACTTTGAGAATGTTTGATCCTTCTTCTGCATGAAGAAGATCCAAAATTTACGAGAAAAGTCATCAACAAACATAACATAATACCTATTTTTTGTCCGTTGAAGCAACCAATAATGGTCCACACACGTCTGTGTGAACTCTTTCTAGGATCACCAAAGCATAGTTCTCCTTTTCATGAAAGGTGGACTTTACATACTTCCCCATGGTGCAATACTTTCACTGATCTAACTGAGCAAGTGTTCCCATTTGAAGTCGTGTAGATATTTCTGCATGACTTTCACGGCTCCATGATGAAGATGGCCCAATCGCCTGTGCCATAATTCGCCCTCATCCTAGCACACCACTTTTTCTTCCTTGCCCATCATGGCAGTGCAGCCATCTACCTCTAGCTTGTAGATATTATTAACTTGAATCCTTATCCTCTTGGCTTAACCTGTTGTTTTGTTTCACAGGAAATATTTCCATTGCTAAAAACAACATCATATCCTCTGTCCTCCAACATTTCGACTGAGACCAAGTTTTTCCTTAGACTTGGAACATGCATAACATCTTTCAATTGAAATGGTTTACCTGAATCCCTCTCAAAGGTAATGGTAACAATTCCAGTTGCACTGTATCGTCCATCATCTCCTATCTCTATATGCATTTGGATTTCTTTCTCCTCCAAGTTATTGAAAATCTCCTTATCTCCCGTCGTGTGGAAGGAAGCACCACTATCCAGATACCACATTGATCCCAATGCACTTGAAACCATGCATGCAATAAAATAAAAATCAAGTTAAAATTGCGAGGCAAGGGCCTCGCCAGCTGCAACTCCAACAACCTTTTTCTTCTTCTTCTTCTACGGATAGTTAGTAGCGAGATGCCCATGTTCGTGACAGTGAAAACACTTCACCTTGGACAAATCCAACTTCTTGCCTTTAGACTTAGATTTTGTAAGGAATTTACTCCCCTTCCCTTTCCTTGCCTTTGCAGCCAAAGTGAAATCCTCTTCATTATTATGCTTTGATGAAGAGCCATCTTTGGTGTTCCACCTGAACTCCTCCTGCACTCAATCCGACCATAGTCATTCCCAATTCAGAAATTTTTCCCGTCTGTTGATAGAGTATTCATAACTATGAAGCCTCTAAGGAAGTCCCAAGAGAGACAAGCTCACCAAATCATCATCAAGAACACTGATTCCCACACTACCCAGTTCATCCCAACATTGGACAAACTTTGTGAGATACTTTGGAGTATTTTCGCCCTTTTCCATCTTGATCTTCCCGAGTTTATCTTTCAATGCCAATTTCCTATGGTTGCTGCTGCTTTGGAAAATATCTGTCAAAGCCTTCCACATAGCATATGGTGTGGCTTTCCCATGAAGGCTTGAGACAATGTGGTCTCATACACCTTCCAACAGAATCCTTCTCGCCTTCGCCACTTTCTTTTTCCATGCATCAAATAATGCAACATCCGTCGAAGTGGGCTTAGGAACATCATTGTCGATGAATTCCTTCAAGCGATTATCTTTGAGCACCGCCTCCATCCTGTCCTTCCAGGTAATGTAGTTATAACTACCCTCGAGTGCATACTCTATCCGCAAGCCATCAAAAGCCATTTCGATGTTTACTCAACTATAGCACCGAGAAAATCTTGTAGCAAATTCGAATTGTTTCCACCAACAAACTCAGCTCCTGCTTCAAAATTGCAATCTTCTGTGCTTTGATACCATGTAGAAATTTTAATACAAATTATGTATTGCCTAGATTCTCCTGATCTAACAATTATATGCCATTTTTAAATACAGAATCACTTCTACAAAAATTCTTTCGGAATTTAAAACATGATCACCAATTGCAATATCAAAAAGAAAGATCAATCACACATGAGACAAATGTTTTTACTAGGAAAGCATAAAGATAAAAACCCCACTATCATATATTATGTATATATCATGGATCATGAAAAAATATCATACAAAAATCCAATCCGAGAGCTCTCAGTACAATATAAAATCGTCTCACACTGTCTTGCAGAAATTCGCAAATGCCTTAGCCAATTTTCTGCCTCCCAACAACTTTCCTCCACTGCGTAATCCAATATGATTAAAAAAACCAATTCGATGCAATCATGCCCTCCTTGACTGCGCAATCCTCATGAGAATATCCAATGTATGTTTGGCTTGCTTGGGTGCAACCCAATATAGTACAACTAATAGTCAACTGTCCCTTTCACCTACATCTCAATTGGGTCTCCAATGGATCTAACATGCATGTAGTTATTAGTATTAAATATTTAGTTTCATGTGAGACCACACATTGTGAATTAATTAATAGCTAATTCTCTGATCTCTCACTAGTGTATCTTCAGTTACAACTAGCACAATTGAGTTTAACTCACTTAACTAAGTTAAACTACTTTACAACTCACATAACTACACATCCAAATCTATTACAAATTCGAATCACTCAGTTACATCTAAGTCCACTTGCATGTCCCACAAATTAACCTTTGAACTTTAAATTCCTTCAACTAACTAGTTTGCCACTTTAGTTAACTAATTCCAAGTGCTCCATGAGAATAGATTAATATTTATTGTCCAACTATTATTAAGGGATAATAATAGTCAACATGCATCTATAAATAGACATGCGATCTATTAATAGAACTCATACATACATCTTAAAATATAACATCATATATAAATATAATTTTCTCACCATTTATAAATAGACATCATCTATAAATAGAATTTTCTCATCCATTCTAAAAATTGACTTCCACCTAAAAATAGCATGAGGATCCATCCTAGTGTAGGTGCTTAATTTTCACTAGGATCTTCTTGTTGAATCTCAACACTCCCTCTCAACAAGATTATCCTTCACCCCGATCGCGTCTCTATGGTATTCAAATTTTCTCCGAGTGAGTGCCTACGTCATAATATCTACATCCTGATCTTCCGTAGGAATGTAATAAAGCAACATGATCTTTCATTGCACACAATCTCTAATATGATGATGCTGAATATCTATATGCTTAGATCTATCATGAAACACATTATTAATCGAGAGTTTAATGCAACTCTGATTATCACAATGAATGACTGTTGGATCTAAATGAGAACCAAAAAAACCAACCAGGATATTTCTCATCCAGATAGGCTCACATGCAGCTTGACTTGCTGCCATGTATTACGCTTCCACTGAACTAAGTGTCATGGATATCTATTTCCTTCTATACCAGGAAACAACTGCAAATTCGATACTAAAGACACCCCCTGATGTTCTCTTTATGTCGCCCACCCAATTTGCATCTGTGAAGCCATGCAACTTCACCTCATTCGTATGTCTGCACCACAATGCATACTCAGATGTGCCCCTCAGGTATCTCAGGACATGCTTTCCTACCTTCCAAAAGAGCTTGGTATCCGGATTTATGCAGGAACACAACAGAATAAACATATAACCATAAATAGAAAGATGCAGCAGAAAAATCACTTCATTTCATTAATATCATAGAACTGAAATTTGCTTATAGATAGAATGGAAATAAACTAGCTAGGGGGCTGGTAGCTATCTCTGAGAAGAGATGTGGCGGCTATAGGCCTCTGAACTAAGTTAAAATGAGGCTCGAGGGCCTATTTATTATTTAGAAACAATGGAAAACCCTAAACATCTAAAACCCTAACCCTAGGAGATGAAGCGCCAAAACTATGGGCCCCGTTTGGGTAATTGGTGTTTCAATTTTCTGGGGATGTAACTTTGGCATACGATCTCCGTTTGACACAAATCATACCTCGTTAGAAAGATCTATCTGAGGACTAAAAACCTTGAGTGAGCAACATCAGTCCATGAACCCATGTTGCTCCCATTTTTCCAAAAAAACGCCGTTTATGGCCTCAAAACGACTCCGGAAGTTTAGCACCTGAAAAACGACTAAAAATAGTAAGTTGTGCCGAAACTAAAAAATTGAAAGAGACAATGGTGGGGCCCCAAGTGGAATAGGCGGGTGACCACCAATATCCACCTGGATCATTGGTAGGTTTAAACATTGCTTGACTTAGTTGGTTAGTTGCACAACTTATGTCCGGTCTCGTTTTCACTAAATATGTTAGCCAACCCACTAATTGTCGATAGACAGTAACATCCACTACCTCTCCAGATATAGCATCCTCTTTCCTCCAGTTTCCTAGAAGAGGAGTATCCATGGGTTTGCAGCCCTTCATGTGAAACTTACCCAATATCTCCCTTGCATACTTGCCTTGAGACACAAAAATTTCACCATCTCGCTGCCATATTTCCAATCCAAGGAAATAATGAAGGAGGCCCATGTCCTTCATCTCGAACTCCTTTTCAAGGTCCTCATTGCATGAGTGTATCAGCTGCTCATCACCAGTCAGTATTAAATTATCAACATAAAGAAAAATTATTAAAATCTTACCCTCCACCACAATTTGGTATAGGTTTGCATCCGCCTCACCCTTGGTGAAGCCAAGTCTGGTGAAATAGCTTTCTATCTGAGTGTACCAAGCATGGGGGTGCTTGCTTTAGCCCATATATCGCTCTTTTGAGTCTGCACACATATGACTCACTGCTGAAGGTCTCAAATCCTTTAGGCTGCTCAATGTACACCTCTTTCTCAATGATCCCATTGAGAAACACAGTCTTCATATCCATCTGATGAATGTGCCAACCCATCTGCGCTGAGAGATCAAGGATGCTCCTTATGGAAGAATGTCGTGTAGAAGGTGAAAAGGTTTCTTCATAATCAATCCCATCGATCTGTGAGAAGCCTCGGGCCACAAATCTGGCCTTGTATTTCTCAACACTCCCATCAACATCTTTCTTTACCTTGTAGTTCCATCTTGAACCTACCACTAATTTATCAATTGGCCTTGGAACAATTTCCCAAGCACTATTTCTGACAATGGAGTCATACTCCTCCACCATTGCATCTACCCATGTAGGCTCCTGCACTACTTCCTGAAATGAAGATGGCTCAGTCACAATACATTTTCTCATGAGAGCCATGTATCCAGAAAATCGGTCAGGAGATTGTCGTTGTATGTGCTGTGAAGTAGGGGCTCCTACATTTTGTGCAACATCAAGTCTCAGCCTATCAACTTCTATGGTAGAATTTCTGCCAATTTTGATGTTTGGATCTGCATGAGTGGACTCCTCCACTCCATGAACCTCCTCCTGTGGCTGATCCACATCTAGAGACTCATCTTTGTGAACCAAAAGTTCCTCCTCCACATGAAATTCCAGATCCAACAATGTTACCGATGAAAATAGGTAACCTCAATGTTACTCTACTTTTTTGAAATATCAAGAAAAAAACCTGATTTTGAAAAGGTGGCGATGCAGAATCAAGAAAAAAAATTTTGAGCATGTTTTTGGCACTTTAATTTTTTTTCATTTTGTTTTTTTTTTTTAATAAATTTTTTTTTTTTAAAGTGGTGTTTTGTATGTCAATTTTGAATAGTGGTGGTGTATCATCACCAATGTTTTTTTTATAGCATTTATTTTGACACTATAAATTTTTTAATGTCTTCTCCTTCTGTGAGATGTTTATTTTTAAGTGCATTTATGTACTTGTGTTTAAATTTTTTTATTTTTTTATTTATTTTTTTTTAAATAAAAACTTGTAATGATATCTTTACTTTTTCACATACATAAAAGATGGAAAAAAGGTCAATATTCTAAAGTTTATATTTTCCACATGTTTATGTATTGTTAGATAATTTTTCAATGCACATCAAAAAATTATCACTAAAAAACCAATATTTTGAACCATATGACAAAAAAATACAATTTTTCAATATAAATACAATGCAAAAAATACACTTTTACAAAGTTTTTGTTGAAAAAAACATGTTAAATAAACTAATTTTTTGGGAGAATTTTAACAAAAAAACTTAAGAAAACAACATTTTTATTGAATTTTATGTCAAAAAATAATAGCAATCACATGTTTTTTGCAAAAAAAATGGGTTGTTCTCATAAAATATCAAAGTCTAAACATCACAAGTAAAGTTGATTAGTAGTTCTGAAAAATAAGCTTTGTTTGCAAGCATAAATTAAACATCATCAACAATATCAACTAATACATCTTCAACATCATCTAGAACAGCATTGATGGCTTCTTCCGCAGCATTTGCTTCTTCATTTTGATCATTGCCGTCTTCTAATGGATCTTTCATGTCAGAAAATCTTCCAAAGTGTCCCTTTCCAATCTTTCCATATAATGGTGGTTGAGGTTCCTTTGCTTTTTTTGCCACACGTGATTCATTAAAATCTCCTTTCCTCAAACCAACTTCTTGCTTCGCATCTGGAAGGAATTTAAGAGCGTTAATTCTTTGTTGAATAAATTTTCATTGAACTGGATCTTTCTCAA
The DNA here is from genome assembly GCA_034641835.2 of Pinus albicaulis. NCBI lineage: Eukaryota > Viridiplantae > Streptophyta > Pinopsida > Pinales > Pinaceae > Pinus > Pinus albicaulis. Next base: position 10,365 of record JAXQQM020068884.1, read on the forward strand.
TGGCAATGCAATTTCTTCCTTTTTGTAGGCAACATGCTAGTGTTGTACTTAATCATCAAGCACAAAAAAAATAAGTAAGAAAATTACTATGGAGACATAAAAAGTAAAAAAGACAATATTTAAATTTAAATTTGTATATTAAAACTTACCTGAACCTGAGAATAAATCCAAAACCCATTCTCCTTCATTTGAAAATAGATCTATAAGATAGTTAATCAATGCTTGTGGTTTTTGATAAATGTTAACTATATCTCCTTTTGCATCTTTATCCTCGTATGTTAGTTTTATTACCACTGCATCATAAACCAATACTTGACTATGACTCTTCCCATCTACTCGATTCATAATAATATGCTTATAGCTATCCTCTTTTGTCCAACATTCAACATGGATGAACTCATAATCATTTATAATAGGTTGATCTTCGGAAGAAACAATATTTGACTTTTGCCTGTTACATAACATAATAAAAGTTCAATTAAATTTTACATGAATAAATTTTTTTAGGAGGAATCAAACATACAATTTCAAAATCTTACCATGTAAGTTGCATCCTTGAGTTTGCTTTACCCTTGAAGCTTGTTAATAACATTGGAAACTGTGTGTCTGAATGAAATGTCACAAATCGCCAAAGTGGTGATGTTGTCACTTCTTGAAAACTCGTAACCACTTCACTAAAAGCTTGATAAGTATATGGTTCTCTATCATATTCAATGTCTGGGAAATTGAAACCATGAGGAATATCTGCAATAACTAGACCATATTCCATTTTAGGTATTAGTGATGCAATGTCTTCACAGTCACCTTGTATTATTTGATATTGGACACTGTCGAGCCCATTCCAAATGTAATGATTAAGAGTAGGATCTAGTTCAACATTCATAAGATGCTTCCTTCTCATGTTCTCCATCTTAATTTTTTCAATAAAGCTTTTGAAAGTATCTGGTACTCCATTTCCATCCTTCTTCGACATCTTTAATGACATAAATATATATATATAGATATGTATAAGTAATAAAATAAAAATAGTTAAAATATGAATAAAATAAATTTATAAATCAACATACCTTATTGAATGCAATATAAACTCTTTTAGTGTTGATGTAGAACTTGCTTCTGGGTAGTTGCGTACAACATCATCCCAACTGTCTTCATTCAACATTTTAACCATGTGTTCTTGTATTTTCATAAAAATTTTCTGACTGAATAAATCAAGTTAAAAACGTTAATATATTGACATGTATAACATATTCTACCAACATCATTATGTTTTATTTAAAATAAAATTATAATGAAAGAAATAATTCAAGAAACTTACTTTTGAAATTCTGCACACATTTCTTCCATTGATAATTCACCCGACTTCACACGGGCTAATACTGATTTGACTAATTTATCATCCTTCACACATTGCATTTTTCTCCAAGGTGTAATATTCATATCCTCTGGAAGCTGCTTCATTTCAGGACTCCCCTTACTGTTGGTACATATTATGGGTTTACTCTTTCTAACTTTCCGATTTTTTATGGAAATATTCTCCCATCGATCAAAAATCTCATCAATCAAATCCCATACCTCCCCAGTTCTAAATGCCAACTGAAAAATGTTATCTGTGCCTATGAAGAGATTTGTATTCAATTTTCCATCTTTTGCTTTTTTTTCATCAATTTGATAACCTGTTTCCATTAAACATTCCTTTCGAAATGCTACACTAACTTCTGTCTTATCCCCACGAAATTTTTCTATGAATTCATTATGAATAAATCTGACCCTTTGGATGAAAGTCATTTTCATTATGTACTCATTATCTGCATTATGATCCCATGCCAATAACTTTGATTCCATTTCTGTTAAGCCAGCGTAAATGATGCATTTCAATGTTTGAAAAAGATATTTATTGGGATATTCTGCAATCAATTGTCTTTTAGCCTCTATTGAATGGTTTCCTCCAATTACATAATATTTATAATCAAAACATTTTTCCTTGTCAAATTCTTTTTTGTTGGGAACCTGACATGGATCGACAAGAACCACATAATCCACCACATGCGCATATGGATTGAACCTGAACAATGTTTTTAGATTATGTACATGTAGGTGATGGGCCTTTCTAATTTGATATTGAGATTTCCCTTCATCTGAGCCATAAAATTGGTTAACATTAAGTTCAAATGTTTGGCCACTAAGAATTAATTTATTCTTCCTCAACTCTTGTCGAATAGCATTTTGTTTTGTTTTAATAATGCCATCCTCTAACTCAGCACCTGGTGTTATGATTTCTCTGTTTCCGTAAGAGCTTTCAATTTGTTCTTCACTGCTGCTCACGACCTTTACAGGTTCACCAATATTTGATTTCCTAGTCTTATTGGATAACATATCAGTTTTTTTATAAACAAGCTCTCCTTCATGAGGTAAAAGAGAGACATCTTTGGCAATTTTTCTTTTTGGTGTCTGATCTGTTTTCTCCTTTTGCACAATAGTTCTCATCTCCTCCTCACTAATTCTATCATAATTTTCCGTTTCATGTTCGACACCTTCAAAAGAAACATGTTTAAGTTTACTAGATTGACCCACCTTAGTGACTCTTGGTTGATCCCCTCTTTGTACTGTTGCAGTGTCACGAGCTATTACTCTTTGCTTCAATCTCCTTTCCTCTGCTTTGTCTTTGTGGAAAGTTTTGATCACATCCATAACATTTGGCACCAACATATAAATACCGTCAAACATGTTTGAAAGACTCGGAACAAAATCCTATGAAACAAAATAAAACATGTCAATGATCAATAATTTATAAAAAATTGAATCATCCTTACAATAATGCATAGAGGAAATAAAAATAAGCATACTTACAATGTTATTTGCAATGTTGTTTGCTATTTATTCAGAAAATTTTGAAGTTATTTCATCTGTGTCGTACTTGACGATTGATAGACGAAATCTAACCTTCTCACGTTTCTGAGCCTCCCTTACAAGAACATAAATAGTGTTTGTATTCGGGACCATACATATGTCTCGTACTCTGCCCATCACCTCATATTTCTCATTTAAGTCAATCATACCACAAATCAGATAGATGTGTATATCAACCTCCGTTTCACTGTCTTCAAGATACCATGAGAAATCGATTTTATCTATTTCCTTGGCGTTTTTCCAATCAGAAATAACCTTTAATGAACCTGGTGCCCCACTTGCTTGACTTTTATTAGTGTGTGCAACAATATCCTTATTGCGTCCAATAGTGTCCATAGTGCGTTCAGCTGCAACTTTAGATTTGGGAGTTGCATCCATAGTGCGTCGAGCTACAGCTGTAGATTTGGGAGCTGCTGCCGTAGATTTGGGAGCTGCTGCCCTAGGTGCAGAAACATTCACAGAAATCTTTTTTGATGCCATTTTCCTGATATATATATATATATATATATATATATATATATATATATTAGTTAATGGAAAAATATTGCGAATAAAATAAATTTAATAAACAAAATGTATTTCTAAAACTAAATAGTTTGAAATTAAAGCAATAAAATTAAACTTAAAAAATAAACTAGTATTTTGAAACTTCAGTTTGTGTTTAATATTTAAAAAAAAAACAAAAAAGTTATTAACTATTTATAACAAATATTATAATGTTATATAATTTTTTACTTTTTTAATTGTATTGTTATATATATATTTTTAATTAATTTTTATTGTTATATTAAAACAATTTTCTTTTTTTAAAATTTATTATATTGTATTTTTTTTTTGATATATATATATATATGTTTGTTATATTTTGAAATTTTTAACAATTAGTATTTAATAATGTTTTTATTACATTATATAATAATTTTTTTTTTTATATTTATATATAACAATGTTTCTATGATTGTTTTATTAAAAGAAATTGTCTTAAAAAAAAAATTTAAAGAACAAAATAAAATTATAAAAATCAAAATTATAAAATGTTTTCTTAAAACAAATTATTAAAAAAAAACAAAAAAATTATAAAAAAAATTTTTAAATCCAAATTATAAAAAAAAAAAAAACCAAAATTAAAAACAAACAATTAAAAAAAAAACTTTATAAAATTAAAAAAAAAATTTAAAAAAAAACCATTAAAAACACAATATTATAAAATTAAAAGAAAAAAATTAAAAAAACATTGGCCAGGCGGCGCCACGGGGGCGGCCCAGCCCGCCTCCAGGCACCCCCAGCGGCCGAGGGCCGATTTCGAGCCCCGCCCGTTGGGCACCGGGGCCGGCCGGGCGGCGCCACGGGGGCAGCCCAGCCGCCGGCACCACCCCATAAAACAAATAAATATTATTATTATTTTTTTTTTTAAATTTTACAATTTGAAAATATAATTTAAAAAAAAAACAATATAATAAACTATAAAAAAAAAAACATTTGTTTTAAGATAATAATATAATTAAAAAAAAAACAATATAATAAACTATAAAAAAAACATTTGTTTTAAGATAATAATATAATTAAAAAAAAAAAAAAAAAAAACAATATAATAAACTATAAAAAAAAACATTTGTTTTAAGATAATAATATAATTAAAAGAAAAAAGAAAAAAACTATAACACAATACAATTAAAAAATATATATGTATATATATAACAAAACAATAAAGGAAGAAAAAATTAAAGATTTAAAATTAAAAAAATAAAACAAAGATCTAAAATTAAAAAAATAAAATAAAATAAAATAAAATATAAAATAAAAAATTCTCAAATAAAAAAAAAAATTTAAATAATGAAATCACTCATATATTTATGATAAAAAAAAATACAAATAAAAAATGTTATAAGGCCACTTTTTTTTATGTGCATGGTCGTTTTATGGATTTTTATGTGTAAATGAACCTATAAGTCTTAAAAAATAAAAAAAAAAATCTAAATTTTTGTTCTTAAAACCCTAAAAAATTCAGTTTTTTTTGCATTTTCTTCACTAAAAAAATATAAAAAAATCAAGGTTTTTGAACCTAAAAACCTTAAAAAAGTAGTTTTTGAACACAAAAAAACTATAGAAAAACATATTTTTTCCAAAATCATATCTAAATTGACAGAATAGAAGGAAAACTAACCTTTGAAATGCAAGAAGTTGTTGTCACCAATGCCAACACAACGCCTCCACACAATTACGAATAGCAACACAATGCCTCCAATGCCAATGCAATGCCTTCACGAAGATAACAATGCCAATGCAACACCTCCACAAAATTACCAATAGCGACACAAAGCTTCCAATGCCAATGCAATGCCTCCACGAAGTTACCAATGCCAACGCAACACCTCCAGAAATTTGCTCCAACAAATACTAGAAAACTTGATGTGATGTGATGAATAGAAACAATCATTCCTTTTAAATATCGTATATTGTCTGATTGATTTACTGTTTAATGAATGTGGGATTAAAATTTCAAATTTAAAATATTTACATTTAATTTATTATAGTTCATACTATAGTTAAAATACTTATTATTTTCATGTAGTTATCATAATTAATATTTTATTTAATATTTACATGTACTGAATGTTGAATAATTCAAATATAATCTCAGATTAAAAATTAAAATATGAAATACTTATATGTAGTTAATTATATTTAATATTATAAATAAAATAGTTAATATTTGTATTTAGTTATCATAGTTAATATTTATATGTAATCAATGTTTAAAATCATGCGATTAAATTTTAAAATCTAAAATATGTACATGTAGTTAATTATAGTTTAAATAGTTAATATTTACATCATGTTATTTTTGTAAATATTTACATGTAGTCATTATAGTTAAAATAGTTAAAGTTTTTCGCGAATTTTTTTGGAGGGAATTTTTGGAGGGAAATTTTTTCGCGAATTTTTTGGAGGGAAAATTTGGAGGGAAATTTTCAGTCTTTAAGCTATATATTGTAAGTGGGAGAGGAATTTGGATCATTCAACCTATTCTTTTTGGAAGCCATGGTTTCTTCTGATAACGAATTTTTTCTTTCTAGAACATCAACATCTTCATCACGCAACAACTCTATTCAGAGTGATGAATATAATGAGAGTTCATTCACCATGAATAGAGAGTCAAAAAATCGAGCGCCAGTTATACCACTTACTCTTAATCCTAAGGATTATGAAAGCAACAGTGATGAAGAGCATGATGAAGAAATTGCAGAGTTAAAAGTTTCACTTCGTCCTAATCCCAAGGATTATGAGGACACCTTTGATGAAGAGGGAGATGAAGAATATCCACTTCAGCTTAATCCTAAGGATTATATGAGAACAACAAATGAAGAGGGGAATGAAGAATCTGTAGAGTCAAAATATCCACTCTGTCCTAATCCTGAGGAGTATGCTAGCAGCACTGATGAAAAGGGGGATGTAAAATTTCCAGAGTCAATATATCAAATTCGTCCTAATCGTAAGGATTATGCGAGCACCACTGATGAAGAGGGGAATGATAATGTTTCAGAGTCAAAACATCCACTTCGTCCCAATCCTAAGAATTATGCCAGCACCACTGATGAAGAGGGAAATGAAAAATTTACAGCGTCAAAATTTCCACTCCGTCCTAATCCTAAGGATTATGCAAGCACCACAGATGAAGAGGGGGACGAAAAAATTCCAGAGTCAGAATTTCCACTTCGTCTTAATCCTAAGGATTATGTCAGCACCACAGATGAAGAGGGGAATGAAGAATTTGCAAAGTAAAAATATGCACTTCGTCCTAATCCTAAGGATTATGTCAGCACCACTGAGGAAGAGGGGAATGAAGAATTTGCAGCGTCAAAATATCCACTTCGTCCTAATCCTAAGGATTATGCCAGCACCACTGATGAAGATGGGGATGAATTTCCAAAGCTAAAATTTTCACTTCATCCTAATCATAACGACTATAATTTAACCACCGATGAAGGGGGAGATGAAGAATTTCCAATAAATATAGATTCAAGGCATTCACTTATTCCCAATCCTAAGGACTATGAGAGCTTTAGTGAGGAAGGGGAGGGGCAGGGTGAAGAAATTCTAGTGAATACAAATTCAAAGCTTCCACTTATGCCTAATCCCAAGGATTATGAGAGCACCACTGAGGAAGGGGAGGATGAAGATTTTCTTGCAAATGATAATTTTAGAGGCACAGATCTGAATATTGCATTTTCTCCAAGTGACCATTTCAAAGACACTCATGGTGATGAAGAATTGAATCCTCCCAGGGAAGAATTTGAAAGCATGGGTCAATATGGTGAAGAATTTCTTTTGAGTCAGGGTTACAAAAGTGTCGATGATTCTTGTGAAATGTTTTCTTCAACCGATGATGGTAAAGAAAATTTTCCACGCAATGATGTTGATGAATTTCTTAACTATGTTGAGGATGATGATAGTGGGGATAATATTCCTTCTAATGGTGATGAAACTACTTTTACAAAGGATGATGGAATGATGAAGCCGTTGCAAGAAAATATTGCAACTAGGAGTAGGAGTAGACCTTTTCATATCAATCCAAAGCATTCTAGTTATACAAGGGCGAGGACAAAATATCTCACGACAAAAAGTTCTGTCGTTCATTTGATTTCAAGTGAATGTTGTCGAAGGGATTGCTTGAAAAATATGGATTTCAACTTTGCTTTGGAGAAAAGGAAAATATATATGTCAATGAATAAAAGCATGCAAAATTCATATTTAGTGGGTTGCATGCAATCTACACTAGTAGGTTATGATTATCATATTGGGAATGTATTGCTTTGCAGAAAGGCGTTCAAAATGTTGTATTCAATTGGTAATTGTCGTTTGTCAAGAATCCAGGATAGATTGGAAAATGATCCCACATATTATTCAGAAGCACGTCATAAACGGGAGGTGGGGCCGTTTGCAATTACTGCTAAGACATGGATGAAAGAATTCTTTTCAAATCATGGAGAGTGTATGCCAAATAAAGACACAATACATATTCCAGATAATTTCTTGAGACGCGAAATATTCATGTTATACAAAGATTATGCAGAAGCTGTTGAAGGAATTGGTAATTTTATTACATATTCTTATTTTACAAGGATATCGAAAATTGAATTCAACAATGTTCGTATTCCTAAGAAGACAAGGATGGGGATTTGCAGCACATGTGCTTCTCTTAAAGCAAAAAGAGATAAATGTCAAGGGGCAGAAAGAGGTATGTGTTCAAAACATTGTTTTTTAAAATTTGATACTTATCAACTATGAAAAAATATTTATTCATATGTTTCTTTTATTTTATGTACAGATTCCGTTGTCAAAGAACTTCAAGACCATCGCAATCAGCAAACAAGTGAAAGACAAAAGTTGTATAAACATCGAAAGAAGTGTTATGATCATCCAAATAAATATCCGGGATTGATAATTGATGGTATGGACCAAAAGAAAACACTTCTTCCACATTTTGTCCGCACGCCAAAAAAATTACAGGAGGAAAATTTCATTCAGTTTCACTTGGTTGGTTGTACGGTATTTAATGAGAAGATGTTTCCAAGAGGTTTCTTCACAACTCCAAATATTCACAATGATGCAAATCTAACCATAACTATAATCCATGATGTGGTTACTCATTGGTCTGGGATTCTTCTTGAAGTTTTGTATTTACAATTAGACAACACAAGTCGTGAGAAAAAAAATCAAGTTCTTTTTGGGTATCTAAACATGCGTGTTGAATTGGGGATTTTTAAAAAGATAAAGGTTGGTTTCCTTCTTGTTGGGCATACTCATGATCATATTGATCAAATGTTCAGTCGTTTTTCAGTAACATTGAGGAGGAAAGGTGTTGAGAGCCTGCCATCATTAATTGAATGTATTAAGAAATTGTACATTCCAGAGCCTGTTTTTCATGTGTTGGAAGAAACTATTGACATGCGAAGGTTTATTTTTGGATCGCATGGTGAGGAGAAATGCATTGAAAAACTTAACGACATTAGCTTCCAGCATCAATTTCGTATCAAAAAAATTGATGGGATAACACTTATATGGGGCAAGAAGTATTCAACTATTGAAGAATGGGGACTATCATCAGGTTTAGCATTTTTGAAGTTCATTCTAGAGCGTCCAATGTTTTCATCAAAGATATTGTTATTACAGTCAGTTTCCGAACTCCATAATGCACGAAGGCAGAAGAGAGAGATAAATTATTTTGAATGTCTAGAGGAAATTAAAAGATGTATTATAGATACATATGAATACTTCGATGTTGTTGATTCAGTTTGGTGGGAGTCTTTTTTCAGTAATCAAAGTGATATGATTTCAAGATCAGTAAATGAGGATACGCTTTTGAAGACTCCTTTTTTTTGGCCACAAAATATGCCAAATGAACATGAACATCAAGAAACACACAATGTTGAACAACAACAGCCTCAAGCTATTATTAATTTCCCACAGGTAGAGGAAAGAGAAATCTATATTGGTTCTAGAAGATCACGTGCACAACGTGAAGCCATGAAAAACCTTTACAGGGGTTCTGTGCAGGATCTTAAGGAGGGTTTCATGATAGCAGTGTTAGCAGATGAAAATCCACTTGGCTATCCATTCTGGATTGCCAAGGTTATAAAAGTCATTAATGAAAATGAAGAGATTACAGTTGTTGATGTACATTGGTATGCCACAAGTACCCACCCTTTCAATGGTGTGTACAAGCCAGAGATGGTAGTGGAAAAAAGAATTGGCAGAAAGAGAAAAAGAAAGGCCACAAATATAAATCGTCACCGCACAGATGTCTTAAAATTGGAGGATGTTGACATACTTGTATATGAATTCAATTTGACAAAGAGAGGAATCTTCGGTTGTAGACCATAAATATTTTGAAGAAATTGCTACCAGAACAATTACTGTTGAAATGGGACTCTGTAGAATGTAGACGTAGATCTACAAGACTTTTGAACTCTGAAATGGTGGGCATGCATGTTGACTCAGATGGAGCACTAGTTGATGAAAGAGAAGAATATGGAGCATCTTCATCTGCATTGAGCCATTCATCTGAAGATGTAGATTATGATGGTGTGCTAGAACCTATGGCTGATTTTGAATAACTATCTAAGACACTTTTATGTAATTGATGTTTGCATGGTAACTTGAAATAAAATTTTTGACTTCCATCTCATTTTTCATGAAGTTCTGAGATATTTCTATGTTTGTTGGATTATACGTTTTAATTATGAAGAATTCATTTCTTTAGAATATCGACAATGTAACAATGAATTACAAAAATAATTTATGTTATATTCAATGTACCAATGTTGATATTTTAATTATAAGTAAAATAGAAAATAGAAACTAATGTTGAACTTTTAGATTATCCAGTGATATTACCATGATATTATGTATTGTTACCATTTGGTATAAGATACATTTAAAAGTTTTAATAATTATATGCGTCATTGAAACATAACACTTTGTTTTGATGCTTGATTTTTAGGTTTTGGTTGAAATTATATTTAAATTTGTCTTATGCTAAGATTTGAAAAAAGATAAGTTTTTATTCTTTAAAATTAAAATTACTCTTACTTGTTTCTGTGCAATGATAATTTTTTCATTTACTTGTTCACTTTTTTAAATTGTTAAGTCTTATATTTTCTGCATAATTTCATTGTTCAAGTATGTTGAACACTTAAGATTGAAAAACTTTAGATTTACCTTTATCTTTAAGGTTATGGTTGAAAATAATTACAAATTTGGGGTTGTTTAAAGTCAAGATATTTTATGTTTAACAACATGGATGAAAATTGTTCAAAATTATAAGCCCTCCAGACATGTATTTGTTTATCTTTAACATCATCTATAAAAAATGTTAGGAATTTACGATTTTAAAAATGTCCTAATATGTTGTCTTTAATTCCATTGTCACAAGTGTCAAAATTATGACACAATTTTTTTTTTTTGTTATTCCAGAATCAACTGGTTTTGTTTTGAGGGTGTTTTTTCAATATTTTTTCAACAAACAATTTTGTTTTTAGCATAATTTTAGAAAATGTTAAAATTTGACCTTAAAAAAAAAACAAGTGCGTTCTGGAAGACACACTTTCTTTTTGGGGGGTGTTTTTTCAATCCTTTTTTCAACAAACAATTTTGTTTTTAGCATAATTTTAGAAAATGTTGAAATTTGACCTTCGAAAAAAAACAAGTGCGTTCTGGAAGACACATTTTTTTTTTGGGGGTGTTTTTTCATGTTTTTTGAGCGTTTTTGGGCTAGAGTTCTCGTTTTGAGGTCAGGTTACCTATTTCATCGGTCACAGTGTCCCTCTCAAGCGAAAACCGCATGGCTTTCCCCTCATCGAATTATATATCTCGTTGCATAAAAATCATCTTATTATGGGGTGTTTCTATGTACCCCACAAATATCCCAACTTCAACAGTCGACTTCAACTTCTTCCTGGCGTTCTTGGACACATGCACAAAAACAGATGAGCCAAAAATCTTAAAGTGAGAAACATCCAGTTTCTTACCAGTGAAATCTTCTTCAGGTGTACTCATGCCAAGTACTCAATGAAAAAAAAAATTTGCACATAAACCGCAATGTTGCATGCTTCCGCCCAAAAATGCATTAGTAGGCCCTGATCATGCAACATTTCTCGTGCTACACCCACGATAGTTCTGTTATTCCTCTCCGTGACCCCATTTTGCTATGGGTTATGAGGCACTATGAGTTCTCTTCTAATTCCTTCTTTGCTGCAGAAGTCTTTGAATTCGTTAGAGATGTATTCTCCACCATTGTTGCTCCTCAGAGCCTTCACTTTCTTCTCTGACTCTTTCTCCACCAATGCCTTAAACTCAAAAAACTTTGAGAATGTTTGATCCTTCTTCTGCATGAAGAAATCCAACATTTACGAGAAAAGCCATCAACAAAAATAACATAATACCTATGTTTTTATGTTGAAGAAACTGAGAATGGTCCACACATGTATGTGTGAACTCTCTCCAAGATCACCAAAGCATAGTTATCCTTTTCATCAAAGGTGTAATTTACATACTTCCCCATGGTGCAACCCATGCACTGATCTAATTGAGAAAGTGCTCCCATTGGAAGTCCAGTATATATTTGCTGCATGAATTTCATGACTCCATGATGAAGATGGCCCAATTGCCTATGCTATAATTCACCCTCATCCCGGCTCACCACTTTTTCTGCCTTGGCCATCATGGAAGTGAAACCATCTACCTCCAGATTGTAGAGATTCTTAACTTGAATCCATATCCTCCTGTCTTGACCCGTTGTTTTATGTCGCAGGAAAGCCTTCCATCATTGAAAACAACGTCATAGCCTCTATCCTCTAACATTGTGACTGAGACCAAGTTTTTCTTCAGACCTGGAACATGCATAACATCTTTCAATTGAAATGGTTTACTTGAATCCCTCTCAAAGGTAATGGTACCAATTCTGGTTGCACTGTATCACCCATCATAGCCCATCTCTATATGCATTTGCAGATATTTCTCCTCCAAGTCACTTAAAAGCACCACTATCCAGATACCACACCGATCCTAATGAGCTTGACACCATGAATGTGATCAAAGAAAAATCAAGTTCAAATTTAGAGGCAAGGAACTCACCAAATGCAGCTCCAACAACCTTCTTGTTCTTCTTCTTCTGCGGATAGTTAGTGGCGAGATGCCCATGTTCGTGACAGTGAAAAAAATTCACCTTGGACAAATCCAGCTTCTTGCCTTTAGACTCGGATTTTGAATGGAATTTCTTCCCCTTCCCTTTCCTTGCCTTGGAAGCCAAAGAAAAATCCTCTTCATCATCATGCTTTGATGAAGATCCATCTTTGGTGTTCCGCCTGAACTCCTCCTGCACTAGATCCGACCACAGTCGTTCCCAATCCAGAAATTTTTCTCGTTCGTTGACAGAGTCTTCATAACTGTGCCAACTCTTAGGAAGTCCCAAGAGAGCGAAGCTCACCAAATCATCATCAGAAACAGTGATTTCCAAACTCCCCAGTACATCCCAAAATTGGACAAACTTTGTGAGATACTTTGGAATATTGTCGCCCTTTTCCATCTTGATCTTCTTGAGTTTATCTTTCAACCCCAATTTACTATAGTCGCTACTGCTTTGGGAAAGATCCGTAAAGGCCTTCCACATAGCATATGGTGTGGATTTCCCATGAAGTCTTGAGACAATGTGGTCTCATAAACCTTCCAATAGAATCCTTCTCGCCTTTGCCACTTTCTTTTTCCATGCATCAATTAATGCAACATCCATCAAAGTGGGCTTAGGAACATTGCTCTCGATAAATTCCTTCAAGCCATTATCTTTGAGCACCGCCTCCATCCTGTCCTTCCAGGAAATGTAGTTAGAACTATCCTCGAGTGCATACTCTAGCCGCAAGACATTGAAAGCCATTTCGATGTTTACTCAATTGTAGCACCGAGAAAATGTTGTAGCAAATTTGAATTGTTTCCACCAATAAACTTAGCTCTTGCTTCAAAATTGCAATATTCTGTTCTCTGATACCAGGTAGAAATTTTTATAAAAATTATGTATTTCCTGGATTCTCCTAATCTAACAATTATATTTCACTGTTAAATACAAAATCTCTTCTACAAAAATTCTTTCGGAATTTAAAACGCGATCGCCAATTGCAATATCAAGAAGAAAGATCAATCACATATAAGACAAATGTTTTTACCAGGAAAGCATAAATCTGAAAACCCCACTATCATATATTATGTATATATCATGGATCATGAAACAATATCATACAAAACTCTAATCCTAGAGCTCTCAGTACAATATAAAATTGTCTCACACTGTCTTGCAGAAATTTGCAAATGCCTTAGCCAATTTTCTACCTCCCAACAACCTGCCTCCACTGCGCAATCCAAAATGTTAAAAAAAACCATTTCGATGCAATCATGCCCTCCTTGACTGCGCAATCCTCATGAGAATATCCAATGTATGTTTTTCTTTCCTGAGTGCAACCCAATATAGTACAACTGATAGTCAACTATCCATTTCACCTACATCTCAACTGGGTCTCCACTAGATCTGACATGCATGTAGTTAAAAGTAGTAAATATTTAGTTTCATGTGAGACCACTGATTTTGAATTATTTAATAATTAATTCACTGATCTCTCACTAGTGTATCTTCATCTACAACTAGCACAACTGATTTTAACTCACTTAACTAGATTAAACTACTTTACAACTCACATAACTACACATCCAACTCTGTTACAACTTCGAATCACTCAATTACAACTAAGTCCACTTGCATGTCCCACCAACCAAGCTTTGAACTCGAAATTCCTTTAGATAACTGGTTTTCCACTTTAGTTAACTGATTCCAAGTGCTCCATGAGAATAGATTAATATTTATTGTCCAACTATTATTAAGGGATAATAATAGTCGACATGCATCTATAAATAGAACTCGCACATACATATAAAAGTAGAACATCATCTATAAATAGATTTTTCTCACCATATATAAATAGAAATCATCTATCAATAGAATTTTCTCATCCATTATAAAAATAGACTTCCACCTTGTTATCACTCATAATTTTGTGAGTCATTACTTGACATGGTCATACAGTTCACTCCTCAAAAGGGTAAGGTCTCCTTAAACGGTTTTCAATTTGGCATAGGAAATTTCATGTTTTCATATTTAACCTATCCTAAGTTTCAAGACCACCCTCATTTCATCTCAAAACCACCTCCATATAGGTCACATCATATCCCATCAGTCATCATTTGCTGACATATTCCATTTCCCAAACTTTTGAATTCGAAAAGTTCACTTTAGCGAAGATTTATTGTTTTCATAGCGAATTACACAGTAAAAAGGAAATTCTCGCTATGAAACTGCTAGGAAATGAACTAACTATGCTACGAAAAGAGGTTTTTCTATTTTCCTTTTCAAATTCGGTGCAAGGTGTCAGTCAATGATTAGAAGGAGATAGGGTGGAGGTTATTCATGTCTTTTATGGTTAATTCAAAGGTACATAACCATGTATGAGGTCATCATTACCATTTTTGGCATGTATGTGTCATGATTAAAGCATGAGATGTCATTAGAAACAAAAAACCTTATCCTAAGCTGCTATTTGTCACTCAAAATTCATTCTTTCATGTGAAAAATCTCAATGTCATTGTTTGAGAGCTGCCTCATCACACCAAGCAGCTTGTTGTCCAATTTGGCTTTACAAGTGTCACCTTTTTAAGAGGGAAAATTGGTTATAAAAGGAGATGGTCATGTGGATAAGACAGAAGCTCATGGACCTTAATATATTTTTGGAGGACCCTAGCTTTGCTAAAGCATGCATCAATTGAAGTTGTTTAAATTTCTTCTAGAGCTAACAAAGAAATTGTTGTGTTTTTGGATTGTTTTAGCAGTATGTTTAAAGGGGGGATTATGGATGAAAAGAGATGAATTTGGAAATAATGAGAGAGGTTATTTTCAAGAATAGAACAATTAAAATTAACCTCTTTCACTTTTCTCACAGGTGCTATCTGTTGGGAGATACAAGGATGTATTTGGGCCCTATTTTCAGCAAACAGAGTTTTCTTGTTTTATACATGTTTTTCAAATGCAGATTATGGACAGCTGGAGATGGATTTCTAAAAACCAAGTGAGGTTTGTCTTAATAATAGTCTTATTGAAAAGAAATCCTTTGAATTTTCAAAATACATAATTTTTTTGGAGATAAAAGCTCTGTTTTAAGACCTATTTTTCAGAAAAAAAAGGAAAAATCTGCAAAGATGTTTTAAATATGTAAGGTGAGATTGATTGTGTTCATCTTTATTTTGATGAGGTCCATAACATGCAGAAGATTAGGTTTTAGTAGCATAAGGTAATTTTGTGAATACAATTTTGAAGTAGGCAAATTCTGTGTTTTTATACAGTCTTTCCTCTTTTCGTGGCGTTTCCTAGGCTCAAAGACAGGAAAACACTACGGAAAAACCTGTAGCAACCATTTTGCTTCTAAAGTAATTTTTTGCAGCTTTGAAGAAGGGATATTTATGGTCTATATGTGTCATGACTTTATTGACACCATGGAAAAATAAAGGAGCAGAGTTTCTGGGTGCAGAAGTCATTTTTCAATGCTACCAAAGCTCGCTACGAAACTGTCCTGTTTTCGTAGCGAACTATTTAGGATGGTTTTGGAGTATCTTGATGGAAATTTTGGACAACTAGACTCCTCCAACGTGTCAAGGGAGCTTATCATCAAATAATTATGACTCAAATAGAGTGTTATGTAGCCAAGTCTGTTAGGTCTCTGTAATTTGCAAGATTGGAAAATACAAACTGCAAAGCCTACATATGAACCACTTTGGGATTCCAGGATCTAGCCCTCCTGAATCCAGAAAGGGATCTCTCTATAAGTGCAAATATTTATTTATCTTTTATGGTTTTGGAATGTGATATTAGGCTAGTTATGAAGAACAAGGGTTTTTTTTGGTTTTGGTTGGACAAAGATATAATGAAGGTGAAGGAAGTCTAAATAAAGGGTGAAGGTGTATGGAAGTGAAGGAATGATTTAGCTAATAAAATAGGCAAGGAGCAGCTTCAATCCATTGGGCTATGGAGTCATAAGAGGATTTAATTGAAACAGCAAGCTTCAAGAGTGGTCCATGGGACAAGTCATCTATGTCAAAGGATCTCTTTAAGTTGATTTTATGGAATGAAACAATAAGAAAGGGAAATCAAATAGATGAAGGAACAAAAGGCAGCGTAAGATCAAGTAAGTACTTCGAAACTATCCTTCTTTTGGCATGCACTTAAGAAAAGACATAAAATTAATCTAAGATCAGGTAAATACTTTGAAAATATCCTGCTTTCTATGTACTTTCAATAGAAAACATTTAAAACACTTAGAATAGCTTAAGATCAAGTAAGTACTTTGAAACTATCCTGATTTCAGCATATTCAAAAAGGAGAAACATTCAAGATAAACATAAAAGTAGTCTAAGATCAGGTAAGTACTTCGAAACTAGCCTGCTTTCAACATATTCTCAGGGAAAATTTCAAACAACCTTTGGAGGAAGAACTAGCAGACAGGGCAAACCATAAACTTTCCTAGTCCAACTCTACTTAGCAAGTAATGAAAATAACATTCAAGAAAAATGTTTAAAGTTTAGACAGCAAGACGTGGGAACACCAACATTCCTTAACTGCTTGGACTGTATTAAATCATTCCTAAATACACAAAGGAGGAAAGCAAAAAGATAAAGCTTATGAGTGAGAGTAGGGTACTTGTAAAAGTAAATCCTAGCTCTATATTTGTTGTTCTTTATCAGAGAAAGTGGATGGAATGGAAACAAAAAGAAAATAACAATATACAATAAGAAACACATCACCATTGACATAGACTAGGATCCCATAAATTAGCTTGTATTTGATGTTCAAAACAATTACAATCATCAAGTCTAGTGGGTCTCTACAACTTCAAACTTCTCATCTCAACTTATGTATCTTCAATTACAAACAGGGCTACAGCAGCTTCAGTAAACTATTTACATGCAACAGATATCCAGAGACCAACCTTTATCTCATCTTCTACAGAAGTATTTATAGAAGAAATGAGGAGGTGGGATGAGAGAAAAGATCTCTAGGCTCAATTAATACAAGTTAATGCTTCTCGACTTTTGAGGGGCTCAACAAAGAAGATTTATGATATTTCCTCTGTATTAATTGATTTTCATTAAGTATTAAGCATGTTGGGCAGATTTTATTGACTTAAAAACTCCTGAGGCAAGTTAGCAATAACTGTGGCTGTCTTTAGGAAAAATATCACTGACTTAGGCAATAAATCTGCCTTATTCTGATTTATTGAAAGATGCAGGTGGCACTTTGGTAGCTGGAGAGGATTCAATTAGCCTCTGATGTGGTAGTGGAGGCTTTATTTACTGATTTTCTCTTTGTTTTTCCTTAAAAAGACATTTAATCTGTTGTCGGTCTGTGTTTTAGGTCTAATTAGTCCTTGATCTTTATTTTTTATCTTTATCCTTTAACAACTATGGATTAGGCCTTTGATTTACTGAGTTTATGCCTTAATCCCTTTATACTCTGTTTAAAATCATTAATTCTTCATTTCTGCTTTGATTTTATCCTTTGATGCTGATACTCTTCAACTGTTTGATGTTTACTGTCTTTTTGTTGATTTGCAGGTGTGCAGAGGTTTTGTGACTTCAAAAATGCTCATGAGGCACAGGTGTAATCATAGTTTGAATCCTGTGGATTCATCTTCTTCATGAATAAATGGCCTGGGGATCGTCATCCTTGGATTTTATTTCATTTTAAAACTGTGGACAAAACCTTAATAACCTGCAAAAAACGAACAAAAATTAAGAAAATCCATGAAAAATAGGTTGAAAGGCTATTGTGGGCAATTTGGGAGTGAGGTTAAGTCGGAGCCGTTGGATTAGAACATCCAACGGTCGAGATCTTTTGATCAAGTCATTTAGGAGAATAGAATGGCTGACGGACGAATAGGGGTGAAATTAAAAGAGAGTCGTTCGATTAAAATAATGAACGCTCAAGATTTCTTAGTCAGATGTTTTGGAAGCAGAGGTGAGGGGAAATGGCTTGGGGTCACATTATAATATAAGTCGTTCGATTAAAATAATGAATGACCAAGATTAAAAACTGAGAAGTCAATGCTGTGGAGAAAAGTGGTAAGGCGGAAAACCGACAGCGGTTTTCGCAAAATGTTTAGGTGGTATGCGGTTTGGCCCAAAAAAAATGCGATACTGTATGTCTGCTAACATGTGTCCCCCCAATACCACCCATTTCACAAAGTTTTTGGGTGTTAATGTTTGGGTGAAAAAATTTTGCGAAACGCAATATCGGCCATTGGATCATCGGAGGCAGATCAGATGGTGCAGAATGGATGCGATAGGGAAAGGTGTTATATGGCATGGGATAGATCCTGGAAGTTGGATTTGTATAAATGGACGATAGAGATCTGTTGACGGGGGAGAACGAGAAGGGCGAGGTTTGAAAGCGGAAGTAATATGAGCCGTTGGATTTAAGAATATCAACGACGGAGATCTCATCGCATCGGAGAAAAGGAAAGAGTCCATAATAGCAGGGTTTTTGTTTTTGCGATGCGCGATTAAGTGCTGGCCGTCAGATCCAGATAAGAGATCAAAGGTTAGGATTAAATCGGTGGAAGGCATTAGTGGGAGACGAGGGAGGAGCGCGATTGAATCTGAGCCATTGGTTCTTGTGGATTCAACGGCTAAGATCTCATTGGAGCATTGCATCGGCGAAGGTAAAAGGAAAAGGATAAATGGGTTTGCGATTCACGATTGTGATGGGATGAATATTTGCGATGAGATGGTTTATTGACTGTCAGATCAGAGGGATGATCGACAGTCCAGATTAAATCAGGGATCGCATCGGCGGAGGGCAATATGATGGATGGGCGCGATGCGATGAGATCCGGAACGTCGGATGAAGGCGAATCAACGACGGAGGTTTAATCGGAGGGATCGCATCGGAAATTTTTGAAAGAGATGAAAAAGGAATGACCCATGCGGAGTTGTGATGCGATAAGCCAAAGGCCGTTGATTGGTTTAGATCGACAGTTGATATTCATTGAAACTTTGAACTGTTGGGTTTTATTAAAATACAAAGGAAAGTCGGGTTTTATGAAAATACAAAGGAAAGTCGGGTTTGGGAAAGGATTTTAAGCCCTTTAACGCCTGATTGAAAGGCCTAAGGTCTTATGAGGAAAGGGGCTATAGGAGTTAAGCCCTTGGGGGCTTAGGAAAACCTTATATGCAGAAAAGGTGTTTTAGGCCTAAGAAACAGTTTTTTATGCAAATTGAGGGTTCTGATAGGTAAATGAAGGCATTTTAAAACCAGACAAAGGGGAGATATAAGGTTTTAAAGGGATTTGTGAATGATTTTGAAGGTTAAATGAGGCTTATGGAGGTATTTTATGGAGGAAAAAGGGAGGAAAATGGAGTTGTTTTATGAATGAAAGGAGGGGTAAAAATGATGGAAAATTGGGTTTTAAGCAGTCTTCTCTTGGAAAATAGTAGATTTTTAGGATTATGAGGGAAACAACAGTGAATATTAACTCAAGGATAGAGATCATCATAAGACTTTAAGAAATAATAATTTGGTCATGAATTGTTTCTCAAAGGCTAAAAAATATTTTAGCCACCATTTGATATGACAAATTTTATAGGTGGCTAACAAGGTCATCAATCAAAAAAACGTTGAAGTCAAGGGTCATGCTTTCCTAAAAAGTAGGGTTATGCTCCATAGATCTAGAAGTGGTTTGAAAGTAACTTTTTCAAATTTTTTCTCCATCGGAAGTGTTAAAGAGTATCGAAACAGAGGATTGATAAATGGAAACATTTTCCATGAAGATGGTTTGAAGCTACCATCTCATCATGCTGCCATATCATCAACAAAACAACTCCCTAACAGTAGGCAGAACAGTTTCATGAAGACAGTGAGGGTAGTTATGTTTAATTATGGTCAGTATTGTTGAAGGACATGATTCCTGTTGTATCTTAAGAAACAATCCATTGGTCGTGGTAAGGAATCAATACTCAAGACATTTATAGATATATGTCATGAACATATTTTAATAAAATGGTCTTTTATTAATCACCCTCAGAGATTTTTTATTAAACCTTCAATAATCAAATGCAATTAATACCTCACAATGCCAATTTTTGCTGATATAAAATGGAATGATAAGTAGAACTTGAAGAAAGGAAGCCCAAAATGATACGCTAATAATCATAATTTATAACTTGAAACTTCAGAAGAATTTTAAGACAAGAAATAGTTAGAATTAAGGAGAACCTATTAAGGATTTTAACTCTTATTCACATATGTAAAAAGAGACCTGTAACTTCATTAATTCATTTTATTCATAGACAGAAATTATGGAATGTAAACTGGAAAAACATATCAATATCAACAAATACCAGAAACTTGATCTTCATTCATTAATCGTTTAAAAATTCAGTACAAAATTTGCAGTATGAAGGTCCAAAACTCAGAACCCTTCTCTTTCTTGTTTATCTCTTTAAATACAATGAAAATCAGTTGGTAGCTGCTGAAACTACTCCTAACTACTTCAACTACTTAGGACTTCGTAAAATACCTATTAAAATTCATATAAATGTCTTATTACAATTAAATTCTTTTAAAAGAGACAAAATAAAATAAGACTTAAATCCTAATCTATTTGTTGAATATGAACTGATGTTGTTGCTGCTGCATTCTCTTGATTTTCTTTCTTGTTCTTCTTTGAAGTTGAGGGATCTTTAGGGAGATCAATCATCCAGGCTATAAATTTCTTCCACACCTCAATTTTTGTCTTAGGTAAATTAATCATCCTGTGATATTCCAATCTAAAGGCAGTAATCCTATTGAATGATGGTCTCTCTATAAATAGGGTCTTCACCAACCATGACGGATGAAAGTGTCTCTGAAGAAAATTAATCACTGTTACTCCTTTTAGAATCTGAGTCTTTTCATGAGTGTTGTCCACCTTGATTTTAGCAAATACCAGTAGTGGTTCATAGGACTCCCATGATAAAATATTGCCTCCAAGGCCCCTAAATGATGGCAAACATGCTCTGGTTCTTTTGTCATATAAATTGTCGAACTTGCTGACTGATTCCTTGATCTCTGTTGACTTTTTCTCTGTAGTATTCCTGTAATTATTTTTAAAAATCAATTTGTTAATCTCCAAAAAACATGAAATCCTATCTTTAATCTCATTCTCTTCCAACTCTTGGTCAGTTTCGAAATGAATAAAATCAATAAAATTCTTTGCCCAGATGGCTCTATGAATTGTCTTCTGTTTGTTTTCCATAACCTGCTCCTTGAAATATCTAATAATGATTCTTTCTTCTAATATGATAGAAAGAGATACCCAAGCTGCTTTCATCTCTTCAATGATATCATTCCAAATGATGTCCTTAGCTTGTATCAAAGATATATTTCCCTTCAATTTCTCCTTTAGGTTCTTAATCTCAGTATCAACCGGGTTGAGTACCTTAAACATATGACCCTTTTTCATAGGCACAAAATGAACTTGATCAACATTTAAACTTTGCCTAATGAACTCCAAAGAAAATAACCTCACAGGCACAAATACTGAAAGCTTGTATGGTTCTACCCCAACCCCATAAATTCCAATTTCTAAAAGGTATTCAGAAACATACCAATCACCAAACTTGCAATTTGTTCCCAGCTGTAAGAATTCTTGAGCCTTTGGCAGGAAGCATCGGGGAGGAACCCCATTTAGAATTTTGTATGCAGTAGACATAAAATGGTTTACAAAATCAAATAAACCCTCCACATTCTGTTCTCTTCTTACTAGGTCAGTCCAAAACACCACTGACTTCCTCTTTTTATTTGTATCCATGATATTTAACCCTAGATGCAAGAATTCTTGTACATTTTGATATAAAAAGAGATAAATAATGAGAGAAGGGAACCTGAATGACCCAGTCAGCGGTAGGCTCATGAGCTGAGTATTACAACTTATTTCCAGTATGAAGGAATATCCAGCACTACCTCTGGCTTCATCATCAAAGAAAATATTCCCAGAACTGATTTGTCTATGGTGTTGTCATCTTCCTTCCCCAATATCTTTGAAATGCATCTTAGCACCAGTCGAACATCTTCATCAAAAACCTCCACTGAAAATTATTTTTGTCAGGGACAAACTACTTCATATCTAGCTTCAGGAAAAAGATGATTTGATTGAATTCTTGACCTGCAAGGCTATCATAATGTGCTATCAACGAATCATCACTGAATTGGACATAGAACTCTGACTCAGGGCAACACAGAGCTTGACAAATTAATAGAGCAGAGACCTCCAAAACATTTTCTCCATGACCATTCATCATGAAACACTTGCCCGGGTACATGAAAAACACTAGCTAATATATAATTTCAGGAAAAAGGTGCGTTCTTGGAATGCATGCAGACAATACGCTTGTTTTGACCATGGTGCTGAAAATTGGAGAATCTTTGTCATTTAGACAGACCTGTTGATAGAACTGGAGGTGTTCTAAGGAGCAGAATGGTGTCTTGAATATCCCTCTTAGTATTCATGAAAGGAATGTGACTGGAGGAACCTGAAAGAGGTAGACGCTTGGCCATAATTCGGCTTGGGGTGGAAAACAATGACAAGGTGGCAAACAACAAGGAATGACACAGGACAGACAAATTATTCAATACAAAATAACAACAGTAATCTTGAAAAAATGAGAACCAATCTTAAATAGGTGGTGCGGTCTTATCAATTAAATGTTGAGTTGAACCACCAAAAGACCATTATAGGTACCCTGATGTGGCTGATAACTGTCGCCAACTAGCTGCTCACATCACTACAGGAGGTCTCCAAGTATAGAGGGCCCGTTGGGTTCATGCCCCTGCAGTTAATCTCAGCCACATATCTGGATTGGCCTCGCAGTCAACAGGGTCAACTGCGAAGGAACCCTCCTCGTTAACCCGCATGCTGAATGTGCCCACAGGTAGCCACTTTTATTTCTTTCCTTATGAATCATCGAATCTCACTTCATAATCTACTCATTATTTAGCTATGTATTGGGACCCGCTTCCATGAGAAGTTTAAAGTATTAAACTTTAGACTTAAAATAAAAAATATTACATCTTTTATGCTAAAGTATGAGAAACTTTATACTTTAACATATATTTTCATAATTTTCTATTTTTTTTGTATTTTTGAAAAATTAAAAATAAAGGATATTGCAAATGAGCCACAACATCTAGCTCCACATAGGGATAGTGTTTTTTTCTATGGAACACTAAGAACTGTAGATTAGTGCCTTGACTTCAGGCATGGAGTCAAATGTTGTTTGATGAAATATGAACAATAAGCAAACCGAATATGTACAATGGTGAACCATGAACTGTTAATGATGGAAATAATGTTTTTAATACTGCCCATTCACAGGAAGCTCCATTTTTTTTCCATCAATATCTTCCAACATGAATGTGTTATTTGATCTAGCCTCTACAATCTTATATGGACCATACCAGAGTGGATCAAACTTACCATGCTTTCCCTTCTCTTCTCTTCTGGTATCCCATCTTAATACCAAATATCTAGCTTGAAAAAGAATCTGCTTTGCCTTCCTGTCAAAAATGGTATTCATTTTTTCTTGGTAGGTGATCAAATTTTCTCTGACTTTGTTCCTGCTCTCACTTTATTCTATAACCTTGTTTAGCCTTCTTACCAATGCATTAGGCTCCTCTTATGTTTCTTGAAGAAAAGAAATCACAGGTCTAGCCAATTGAGTAGGAAATAATGCTTGAGTACCATAAACCAAATCATAAGGAGATTTACCTGTAGATCTTCTAGTAGTCACTCTTATGGCCCAAAGATCAAATGTCAATTTTGAATCCTAGTTTTTCTGTTTTTCACTAATTGTCTTCTTTAGCATCTTCACCAATGTCCCATTGGAAGATTATGCTAGTTAATTCCCTTGTGGATGATATGTCGTAGAATGAGACAAAATGACATTATATGTTTGACAAAAATTAATGAATCTGACTGAATTGAACACCTGGGCGTTGTTGGTTACAGTCTTGATGGGACACCCGAACCTGCTAAAGATGTTTTCCTCCATATACTTCATTACTTCTTGATCATTTTCCTTCCTAGTAGGTATTGCCTCCACCCACTTTGTAAAATAGTCAATAGCAATTAAAATCCATTTAAACTGCCCACTTAATGGTGGATTAATTTCCCCAATAAAATCTAATCCCCATTGTCTAAATGGCTCTTCAACAAACACTGTGAGAAGAGGTAGAGGAGCTAACATTTTCTTTTATAAAAACAATTGAAATTTCTGGTAGCTTCTAACCATTATGTAAACATCAGCAAACAAGGAGGGCCACCAAAAACCTAATTTGAGGATTTTATGAGAAGTAAATTTCCAACCGTAGTGACCTCCACATAAATTCTCATGATATTCTTTTATAACTTCCATTGATTCACCTTCTGTCAAACACAACAATAAAATGCCAGTAGGATCCTTCCAATATAACTTAGTATCATTTATAACATATGGTTGAGCTTTGAGCTTAAGAGCTTTGTACTCCATTCTATTTATTGAGGGTGGAAAAGAGAAAAAACACTAGTGAATAATATCCTTATACCAATCAGAGCAGAGACAATTGTATTTAATTGCTAACTTTATGTTGCTTTGACTCCTTTCATCAACAACTTCATCCAAGGGTGCCAAAAAATTAATTCTCAAAGCTTGAAAATTGGATTATGTTAACAAATTTTCCAAGCCCTGTCCCTTTACCAATTTAGTAGGTTTTATATCTAAGTCATACTCTTGGATTTTAGCGATCCACTTTCCTCTTTTCCCTTCAACATCACTTTGAACTAACACATCTTTTACAGCTGAGTTAGTGTTAGAACACCTAATCCTACATGGGTAGGTGTGGAATGCGAAATGTCACAATGGAGTCCAAGTGACCTTGGAATATGAAACCAAGAGTCACACCATTGTAATATAAATGTACATCTTTGTATAATGGAAAAAATGAGCTACGCACTTATCCTTCATTGTCTTGAGTTTCTTGTTGTGTTGTGTGTGTTTATATTTCCTCATACACCATGTGTATGTTTAACATGGTATCGAAGACAAGTTTTTAGTTGCCTCTATGTAAATATTCTGCTAGTCCCAACTTTAGTTTTATTCCAATGTGAGGCTTATCGTGGACAAAACGAAGGTTGGAATTGAGCTGTGAAGTGTTTTCTGAAGATGGATCGTCATCTAAGAATTTCGACATGTTTGAAAGTTGAAATCTTTTAATTCTCTACCAACTGAGCTAGACAGGCTGCCTCGACATTAGCCTCTGATGAGAAAGAAACAAATCCATAGCCACCAAACTTTCCTGTTTCAGGTATCCGTGTGACTTTAGAATCCAAAATGTTTCCCTTCTCAGCAAATTTCTTTTTCAGTGTCTCAATGGTTACTGTCTTTGTGAGATTACCCACATATACTTTATATTGGCTATAAATAAATTTGGCTTCTTCTGTCAGACGATTTAAACCAGATACATCCAAAGTTTTTTCTGTAATGTTAACCTTGATCACACGCCCACCTATTTCAGTGCCATTTATCTTTTCAATGGCCACTTGAGCATCCTCAACAGTGCTCACTATAACAAAGGCCATATGTCGACTTCTCTTATTCGCCTCTCTGGTCTATCACTGCTATACCAGCCCCGAGATTCGAACTCATAACCTCGGCTTTCTCCACGGTTCCACATTCACCAAACATCTTAGCAAGCTCTTCATTGTTACATGTCCTGGTGATATTTCCCACATACAATCTCCTTTCACTTTCAAATAGTCTCTGTCGAGTGTTTAGTCCCTGTCTCCTTGACCCACATGCAAGCTCCTCGACTCACACACAGACTCCTCGCACTCTCTGCCTACCCCGTCTGACCCTTCATCTCCCTATACAACTCTTCATTTCTAGTGGAGATGCAAACGGCTCGAAGACGCGGCGTTTTGCAAAAAGCGATGTGCACCATGAGAGCTTCCTCTATCCCTATGTTGCTGGATCTGTAGAACTCATTTTTCACGGTTTTAGCGCAGATTCCACACATCATTGTTGGTATTGCTGGTATTTTTGAACTCATTTTTCACGGTTTTTGCACAGATTCCACACACCCATTGCTGATAGTGTGGAAGCCGAGACCTTGTGTTAGTGGTGGCACTGCCCGGGCATGAGATATGAAGCATTGGTGTGTTGAAATAATTGGGTATGTTGCAGAGTTAAGAGG
Source organism: Pinus albicaulis (assembly GCA_034641835.2). NCBI lineage: Eukaryota > Viridiplantae > Streptophyta > Pinopsida > Pinales > Pinaceae > Pinus > Pinus albicaulis. The sequence continues at coordinate 37,132 of JAXQQM020068884.1, forward strand.
TCAAACCTGCCTTGGCGTTCAACATTTTTTGAAACTGTAAGGTATGTTTACAATGTGTGCAACGTTGAATATGGAATGGTGTATCGAATATTTTTGAAGACCGTGAACAGCTCTGTGGTTGTTTAATTCATGGTTATGGCACTGTTGGCTTATATTGAATGTGTATGCATTAAATAAGCGTGTGGAGGTTGGAATCATGTTCGTTTTATGCCTCTGCTTTGTAATATGAATTATATTCATATACGCTAGTTCAGTATATGTTGGATTACATTTGCGCATTCATTTGCGTTGAATAATTTGCAAAAGTTGGTTAGGTGCAACCGTAAGCTTGAATGTTATTCAAGATTATGTAAAGACATGCTAAGAGGTCTGAGTTTTGTGGATGCTTAAGTCTGTCTTTTGGTCTGTTAATTTAAAATTTTGTGGGCTTGAAGATTCAAAACATGCCAAGTTCTATGCAATAAAACAAGCACTTGTGTCCTTTGCATATCGAGGGATATTTGTAGCGTTTGCATGAAATTTGGGCTTCCAATCACTTGGAAGATTCTGTGAGTATTTACATGAGAAAAAGCTTTGCATTTTGATGCATATCTTTTGATAATTTTCTGCAATCAAAGCTATGAAGAGTAAAGGTACGTAGGGAGTTAGCAAAAAGTGGGTTATGTCTGCACTTCATGTTGAACCCTTAGTTAAACTGAGAGGGGGGGGTAAATCATTTTAACACATACATGGACTTTTAAAACTTTTTCTTAAAACTTATTTACACCTTCACTTCATGATCAACTTAATATGTGAGCAATCTTTATTAGTGAGCAGCAAGTATCAAACAGATTTGTTAATGTAACAACAGTCTTAATATATGAGCAACAAGTATTAAGCAGATTAGATAAACCACATCAACACATAGACATCATGCACAGAGACACCAGATATAAGTGGAAACCCATAAAGGGAGAAAACCACATCTTATTATTGTTGTGATGAAAAGGCAAGCTCCAACTCCCTCTCACCACTGATTTTCTATAGGCACCAACCTACAGGAGGCTCCTACCTCAATTCTGCAAGCTACAACTTGCAAGGAAGCTCCAACTCCCATCAATTTTCTGTAGGCACCAACCTACAGGAGGCTCCTACCTCAGTCAGCTACAACTGACATTTATCAAGCTACAACTTGATGTGGAAGCACCAACTCCCATCTATTTTCTGCAGGCTACAACCTACAGGAGGCTCCTACCTCAGTCAGCTACAACTGACATCTATCAAGCTACAACTTGATAGGGAAGCTCCAACTTCCTTACTCTTTCAAAGAGAAACACTTGCTGATTTACCTTGGATATCAGCTCTGTTCTGTTCCATCTGCTCTGTTGTTCATCTATTCTCATATCTGCCCTGTATCATCTCTGCATCTTCTCAGATTCTCTATCAACTTCTCCTTCTTCTCTGCTCAGCTCCTCTTTCTTCTCTACCTCACTGCTTCATTTCTGCATTCTCTTCACTCACTCTCTTTAACATTTCTAACTCACATTTTGCATATCAAAATGATATTACTTATAGAATTTCTTGATGACTGTTTGTTTTCCTCTAGGAATTCGAAATGGATGGTCATACCCCTTGGTCTTCTGTCTCCTCATTTCTTTATCCAACTCAATTTAAAATCATAATAATATATACAAAAATTTCATGCTACAGTGGGATTTTGTCTTTTCCTCAGGATACTTTCTTTTGCATCACAAACAATAAAAATAATTACAAAATTTACATTTTTTCAGTTATATAACTCAATTTCACTCAGCTCCTTTTCAGTTATATAACTGAATTTCACTCAGCTCCTGTTCACTGTGCTTTTGTGATCCTGCTGCATATATATATACCTTTTGTAAAATCAACTCTCGGCATCTTCAAAACTGTGATCGAATAAAAAATAAAACCCAAGCTTATGACTTTAGTATAATGTATAGATATCTCGTCGTGTATGCATATTCCCGATACAAACTGTCAATAAACAGTGGCTTTAATAAACTGTGGCGATGTTTAAAAACTGTATTACGTTCCCCACTTAAACATATATAAATATATCTCCTAACCTTATGTTATGCCACCAACCTTAAGCCAATGTTTAATCTTCAAAACTTATATTAATACTCCACCCTTTATAATAATGTTATCACCGGTGGGATTTTATATTAATAGCCAACACTCTACGAACTAATGACTTGGAATAACCCCGTGGCTCCGGGCCCTACCTCTACGGTAAATCGACCAATCAAACGTTCGTATCGTACTTGGCCTAACCTCCGCACGCCTTTGTTAAACTTTGAGAAAGTTATGCGAATGATCACCGTCGGATATCGAGCCTCCAGATCAACGGTGTGTATCGATTTCGCTCGATGTCTTCAGTCGATGTATAACGCGCGAAAGCGCACTTTAAAGGGCGGTTTTGAAACGGTCCACAGGCCACGTGTCGATTTCTGTATGGAATCGCTGCCCATTCCTCCAATACCGCTTTCCGACGGATGGTGGTGCGGAAAAAACCATGGTTTCACTCCAACCCACCATTATTGTTCACAAGTCTCGGTTCCGCTCCTCTCCTCCGCTCCAGGTTCCGCTCAGGGTTTTAATTTAATAGTTCAATACACCGATTTAATGCTAATTCCTTCGCATTTCAATTATATATATAATTTTTTGTTTCGACTATGATTCCGCCTCCAACGCAGGAATGCAAAAGTTCTGCCTTTTGGAAGTTCGTTTATTCTTGCGCAGAAAAGTACATGCTCACTGCAGCTCACAAAGAATATGGTTCACACAAGATTTAATTCGACCATTTCACAACAATATTAATTCAATTTTTCATGTGATTCAACCAAGAAGACACATAGTCACACAATCGCTCCTCTATCGACCAATTCGAGATACGATGTCGACAGTATTAACATCGGGTTTTCCAACTACACACAGGCACAATTAATCTCAATTTTCAGATTAAATAATTACACATTCTTGCATCCTCAGACTTGAATACACAGACAGAATCTTAGCTCAAATTATAGAGTCCAGATCCTTCAAGATCAAATGGATGGTAGGTTGGGTACTGCATATAGGGATCAAATGGACTTTAAGTTTCCGAATTGGCATACCTGGTGTCACTATCCCAAAAGGAGGATTTGGAGATAATGAACCGATGCTCTCGTAGAAAAGCTATAGGTTGGTCAATAATAATGTCTAAGAGACTGGGTTGCTGATGTAAGATGAGGGAACGATAAGGGGTATCGTCCCGAGAGTGATCTGAAGTGATATGGGGCTCTAGAGGTTCTTCTAAATGTGGAAGAATACGGGGTCTAGAGTCAACACGACCAGATACACTAGGAGAGTGGTGGAGAATGGCTTCTCTTGGTCTCTCAAATGTGGGTGCCCCCTTACCCAAACATTGGGTTTCGATGTAATGACCACAAGGTGGATGTGGTGTGAACGCATGGGTTCGATGTAAGGGGGAACAGATGAAGTCAGGGGTGGGAATTTCTTCCATAATGTCGTCATCGTGATAGAAGATGGGGTGACTAGTGGAAGAAGAACTACCTGACGTGGTGAAGTGGCCTGAATCATCATCATGAGAAAAGAGGTTCACATGCGCATCGTCACAATGGGTGACCGAAGAGTAAGTAGATAACGGATCTACCGATGTTGAGCCCAAGATGACCGCTGAAGGAAGGTCAAGCGAAACAACAGGGGAGGATTCAGATGGAACGTTCCCCAATGGTCTCATGGATGATGTCAGGTACAAAATGGTGACTGAGGGCTCCGTTGGCTTAACAGCGGGAGGCGGAATGTGAATGTCCTCTGGTCCGATCGAAGCGGCCTTGAACTGGCGGTATAAGTCCAAGGAGGAACGGTACTCGTCAAGGCAGGGACAGAGGTGGGTGTAATGGCCGTGAAAATCGCACAAGGCACAAGGGTGGTTTGTGCGCAAGTGTTTGATTTTTGGGAGGGAGTCGGGGATAGTGACATGTACTTCTGGGAGATCAGAGTCGGGGAATGTCTCGTTGACCAGAAGCTTGAGGTGGGGCAATTCAGGACACATGTGAGTGGCATGACCGACGACATCACACAAAGCGCATCGAATGGCGGGCTTTGGTGGGCGTGGGAGGGTAAGGGATGTCGGGGGGGGGGACGGTGATGGGTTGCCCTTTCGGGCTTCGCTCGTCTTCCCGGGAGCCGCCACAACAGAGAAGGGGTCCCGTGGAGGTGTCAAAGTACAGCGGCTGGTGGAGGAAGCGAGGGGGACCGGTTGAACCTGTCGTTACAAGGTTTGGGGTGACCAGGGGGTGGCGGCCAGTCAAGGTACCAAACCGGAATACCCAAGGTCAAGTTAGGGAGAGAGAGGGTGGCCATGACGGGGACAGAATATACTCCGGGAGGGGGAGCCAAGAAAAGGATCTGTCCAGCAGGGTAGTGACCAGGAGGTACGGCTCTAAGATGGTTAAGGCCGGGGGGGACCGAGCCTGGAGGATAAAGAGGTTCGGGGATACCAGCTGTAGGGGGAGGGCCGGAAGGAGAAGGTCCGGCTGGCGGAGATGAATGGCTAGGAGCGGGTTGCGGAGGGCGGGGGGGAGGGCGCAGACTAGCCGAGGCAGGCCGTTTATGGGCAGCCTGAGACGATTGCATCATGCAAATATTCGACAAGCTGGGATCAGTAACGGGAGGGGGAGGAAGGTGAGGAAAAGTACCAAGCAAGGTGGAATCTTTATAAACGCCGGGGGAGACACTGGTCAAGGAATCGACAGTTTGCTTGTTGGCTACAGAAGAGATGGTCGTCTCGGAGGAGGACTGAGACGATGACTCATGATACGATAGCGGGTCAATGGTGACTATCTTCCCGTTATGTGGAAAAGACATCTTACGGAAGACCGCGGATGGGACAGCAGACATGGCATAGGTGTAGCTTCGCCCCAATAGGATGTTGTAGTCTAGAGGGGCGTCAATGACTTCGACATCAACGCAAACAGCCTTACCGGCGAGGGTGATGGGACAGTTACGAAACAGGCCAATAGGCTGGGAGGCATGACCGTCCCACGCTCGAAGGGTGATCGTGGAAGGGGCCAGCTCAGGGGATCCGAGTTGCTTCCAAACCGAAGCGGACATCACGCAGGTGGATGCCCCCTCATCAATTATACACAGGGATACAGTGGCGTTCCGGATTTTGACTGGGATTTGGAAAGCAACGGAAGGAGGAAGAGGAGGGTGGTCCGATTGAGTGGCATCGAAAACAATAATTTGGTCATCAGCAGGATCAACAGCGCCCACGGCAGATAGTAGAGCCTTCCGTTGGGAAGGGCACGACTGGAGGAGTTCCAGTGTGGAAATGGCAGCAGGGGATTGTGACAAATCATCTACTATACTGTACGATTGGGCGGCTCGACCGGAAGCAGCATTTCGGCGTAATGGACCCTTTGGAATCTTTGGGTGAACCTCAACTTTGGGTTGAGGGATGTGTAAGGGGCCACTGGGTGTCGAAAGAGGCTCTGTAGAACCTGAAGATGGAGGCTCGGGAGCAGACTGAGCAGGAGGCTTGGGGTACTGGCGAGACCGAGTTTGAAGGTGAAGGTCGACAGAAGGGGAAGGATCGGAGCGCATCATAAGGATCTGGTAATCAGAGGAACCATAAATGGACGAGGGGGTGGCTACATGGCTGTCGGGGGGTTGGGTAGCCACGAATCCCCGTTGAGGGAAAGGATCAGTGAACACAGCTGGCTGGGTAGTGACCACATTAGGAGGAGTATGAGGGGAGGCGTGTTTTCCGCGCAATGTGGCTTGAGACTCCCACATCTGTCGCATCTGGGGTAAGAGAGGACAATCGTGAGTGTAGTGACCGTAAACACCGCAACACGAACATGGCTTGTTTGTGCGAAGCGGCCTGTCCGGCCTGGGCGAGATGCCCTGAGGCTGGTTGCTAGTGTTAGGGTCCATACCAGAATTGGGTCCTTGGTTACCGGGGGCAGATGGGTTCTGGTTGCCTCGCCGCCTTCTTTGAGAAGAAGGGGGATTAATCGCACCCTGCTGTGCAAATACTTGCCCTGGAGGGGGTTGTATGTGCTGTTGCAGGTTGTGAGGAGGCAAGGGAGGCGAAAGCGCATATGCTGGAGGAGCTGGCGCACCAGGCTGTGGATAAAAGTAAGGGTTGGGTTGGGCGACATTGAGGTAAGCAGGAGGTTGGGCAAAAGGAGGAGGCATGCCGTATCCTGGATACATGTTGCCGGGAGGGGGAAGAGTGCTTGAGGTGCTGGCCCCTCCCTGAGGGAGACCATGGCTCATAGGAGGGTGATCAGATGGGTGGGAAAGAGATCCAACAATACCGTCGGCGGAATGAGATGCCCCCGGGGCGTTGGCGCCACCGGGCCTGGGGATGTCAGGCAGAACGGTATAAACATAACCCGATTGAGCGTAGATCAGGTCATATTTTAAAGCTATTTGGAGGGCGGCTTCTTCAGATTGAGGAAAGTGAGAGGCGACATCTTTGCCGATGGGAGATGGGAGGGTGCGAAGGAACCAGTCCATGTAAACCCGATCTTCAAAGGGAGGGGCTCGATATAAGCTCCGTCTTCGTCGCCATTCCTGAACATGGGCAGAAAGGCGTGTGGAAGAGGATTGCTTAAATGAAGTCAAGAGCTCCGTACCAGTGTCGTATCGGAGAGGGAGCTGGAAGTACGACAAGAAGGCTCGGGCAAGAGTCTCGAACGTGGTATGGGAGGAAGTGGCCTGTTCGACATACCATTTAGAAGCTTCGCCGGTAAGTGTGCGTTGGAACAAACGAAGACGGATGGAGTCATCGGTAATGGAATTGGAGGAACACCACATGTGGAAAGATCGGACGTGATTGGTTGGATCTTCGCCATTAAGGCCCTCGAACTGAGGGATATCAGAGGGTAGTTTGGTGGGCATAGCGGGCCAGGTAGTATTATGGTGAATTGGGTCGTTAATCAACTGATGGAAATCGGGGAGGCTGAGGCCTGCAATGTACGGCAGCACAGGGGTGGCCGGAGTAGTGGTTGTGACGGTTCCGCTTGAAGTAGGGCCGGCATTGGGGCCGGGAGAACCGCTAGCGTTAGGCCCTGGTCCAGACATGGTGAAGGTAAAAGGGGGAGAACCGGAAGGAGAAGGGGGACCCGATGAATCAGGAGAGGAGTCGGAGTGCGGACTCGAAGGTGGATTGGCTCGACGACGGCGGTGCGGAGCAGGTCGATCAACCGGAAACTGAGGATGAAGGCCAAGAAGTCTTCGGGAAAGACGCCTTGGGGGCGCAATGATGACAGGAAGAAGGAAACCGACAAGGGCAGAAAGGGACAAAATCAAGAAGGTCAAGGGTAGAAAAGGTGCAGTGACAATTGATTTTAGAGTCTTTGCCAGGCGGTGTAAACCAGGCGCTTCTTCACTTAGGGTCAGTGTGTGGCGTGCGTTAATTTTAATTTTTAAACCCTTTCCGTTGTTTGAGAGTAAGAAAAAGTGTGCGACGTAGCTGAAAATAAACCTACAGAGAACAGAATAAAATGCTGAAATAACAGAAAAATAACAGCTACGTATGCATCTATCTAAAACAAGAAGGTGGGTCTCTCACAACTATGCTGAAAAGAAAGGGAAAAACTATGGAAACACACACAAAGGAAGCTCGACAGATCTAGGGTCAAAGGGGACAGAGATCTGGAGGATAAAGCTGCAGACAAGGGGTGCAGATCACAGCCAAGAGACAAAGGCAAGGTGGCTGGAAAAAGGGAAGGAAATCAGCAAAAACCGGAGGGGGTGAGGCGGAGGCCGTCAAAAGGAGGTCCAAACAAACGACAAGAGGTGATTTGAAAGGAAAAGAGGCTGATTTCAATGGATCTGAAAGGGAGGTAACAGATCTGGAAAAGAGGGGGCTGAAGCTCTGAAACCGACGGCTGAAACAACTAAAATTCTTCCACAAAAAGTGGAGGGTACTAAAGCCCTAAGGGGCTGGGTTCCCACTTAGATGAGTAAAATGATCGATCTGTCACCAGTGGTCATTTCCCAGATGATAGCTGAAAACTTCTCGCAGTAGGTCACAGAACCTGCAAAATTTCAAAAATGCCGGAAAAAGGTGTCGCAGTGTTCTAACCTTATCTCGAGTTGAGGTCGCAGAAATGTGCCAAAAGGTGCCGTCTAGGCTCGCAGTGTTTTGGGCCAAAAAGAAGACTAGACTCTCCGGTTGTTCTGCCGGTGCATTTTCCAAAAGTTGCCGGCTCTAATGGCACTGTGTCGCACCGCCAAGGCATTAGCTATGAACATACTAAGTTAGAAATTTTAGGTTTTTAGGGTTTTATGTGAGAAAAATGAAAAGAGAAAAACTAAGCAGCTAAAAAAGAAGCCCTAGGGCCTGAAGTAGCTGGATATGCAGGAATATGAAAAACGACAGCGGTCGTAATTTAAAACCCGTGTGGAGTCGCCATTTGTTAGTATGAATTCTTTGTCGAAGCGTACGAAAAAGAACCACTTTAGCTACGCATAACTAATAGCCCTAATAACAATAATGGCTGCAAAACATCTTCAGATCTGCAATTAGTAGTTAAAGTGCTGCAACAAACAGATCTATAAATGGAGAGATATTAAGCAGTAAAGTAAAGAGTTTGCTCCATGCATCCAACAGACAAGACAAGAACACGATTTTTGAATGAATTTTTATATTATAGGGCACCTGGGAGGAAAAAAGAAGGTGTATCCAGATCTCCTCAATGGGATGGGTTCTTTGTAGTCCTCAGCACTTCAGATCTAAGCTTTCTCTCTCTTGTAGATGTAGAAAACCCAATGTAGAAGGTAGAGCTCAATGGGAGCAACAATGGCAGAAAATGAGATCGAGTGTATAGATCCAGAGTGATCTAGTATGCAACAAAAGGTGAAGAATGAAGGGGAAAACCCTCCTATTTATAACAAAATATTGGGTCATTCTAGATCCTGGTGCATGATTAAAATAATGTTAACCAAATCTAGATCCACCTCTATGGAATATTTTATTATTATTTGTTGGAGGGAAAGGGACTTTGACTTGGGTCAAAATCCCTTGATTGGTGAAGAATAAATAAATAAATGATTTATTTATCCTTTTAAGGAAGTGGTTGAGATATAATCAAATAAATAATGATTTATTTAATTAATAGTGGTTGATTTGGTCATATTTAACAAGGAATATTATTTAAATAATTATTCCTAGAAAACAATAAGATAACTATGGGTGTATCTCATTAATTTCTTTGTTTTTGGGTTAAACATGACTGGGAATAATAATTAAATTGTGGTTTAATTAATTATTCCTTTTGGGGTTTCCTTAATTAACATAGTGAAAGCAGTTTTACTTGGGGTAAAACCGGTCTTACATGGTGTACTTGGGTCCATCTAATGATAAAAGGTTAGATGACCAAAAATGGTGTAACAAGAAGCCTTCCTACCTTCTTGCCACTTTGGTTGAGTTCCAAAATTCTTCAAAGCATTCCCGAGCATTCCGTAGTTGTTGGTAATCCTAAAACTATCACAGTAATAGACCTCTCCTTCTTTTAGGTTGAAGGTGTTAGGTCTCTCGTAATTTATTAGCAAGATTGGGAGAGTCCAATCACAGAGTTAACATCGTTTCAACCAACTTTGGGATTCTAGGATCTAGCCCTCCTGAATCCGGAGAGGGATCTCTCCAATATGTACAAAGATGGATATTGTATTTGAAAAGCTTAAGGTAATGATATTAGGCTAGTTATGAAGGCCACGGGTTTTGTTTTGTTTTGGATGGTTGAGCATGAAATGTTACTTGAGGGGAAAGTCCTAAATGCAAAAGTTTCAAAAGTGAGAAGTTGCAAGCAAATAGAACAGTTTTGGTAGATAGATAGATATAACGCTGGTTTTTAGTCCATTGGGCTATGGAGTCATATCTGGGCTTTAATTGAACAACAACATCAAGTGTGATCCAAGGGGAAAGTCATCTATACCACAAGATTATTGAGATTTAAAATGATGAAATGGAAACATTAAAATGTTGGAGGGGTGGAAACTGATAATAATTTCTCAGAGGATTTATAGTCAGTCCAAACAAGAAAAGCCTCTTAAGTAACTGTTTTAAAACCAGCCAAGGACAGGGCTAACCATAGACTTCTTGGGCAAGTTCTTATTAAAGCATCTTAATTGACAAACAATCCAGTAATCCACATAATTACCTTCAGAAAGTATGAAAACACATAAGAAAAACAGAGTGTAACTTAAGATCAGATAAAGTACTTTTAAACCTAGTCCGCTTTCAGTCAACACCAAGGGAAACTTTCAGAATCTGCCTTTGGAGAAAAGAATCTAGGAATCAGGGCAAACCATATCTTCTCTAGTCTAACTTTAATAGCAAATAATGGAAATAACATTCGAGAACAATGTTTGAGCAAACAGAAGGATGAGGGAACGCCAACATTCCTAACTGTTTAAACTGTATTGAATCATTCTTAAATAAACAAATTTGAAGAAAACATTAAGATAAAGATTTCTTAGCCAGAGAAGGTTACTGCTATACAGAAAATCCTAACCCTATTTAAACTGTTCTTTACAGAGGGAAAATGAACAATATGGCATACATAGAAGGAAAACGATTAACAAAGAAAGAAGCACTTCACCAGTGATAAAGACCAGGATCCCAAGAAACATCTTTTATATTGATGTCAAACCAGTTACAATATTCAAGTCCAATGTTTCAGTTCAGCAATCATCTTCACTATTCAACCTAACTACTCTAGCGCAAACAGAGCTTCAAGGGCCAGTGAACACTATGTACAAATAGAAGTCTCGAGCTCAAGTGTATTTCAAAGTTCTGCAACCAACGATTTCTCATCTTCTTCCGAGGTATTTATAGAAGAATGAGGAGGTGATCTGAGAAAATATCTCTCAGGATAATTAATACAGGTTCAAGACTTCTCGGCCTTTCGAGGGGCTCGAGAGAGAAATTTACAGGTGGATCACTGTATTAACTTTTTACAATAAATATCAAAGCTCGGTGGGAGCTTTATTTGACTTTGAGGCTCTGTACGCTGTGTGGAGTAATTTCTTGGCTGTGCTGGAGGCGAATATCAGATTTTCTTCAATAACTTCGGCCTCTATTTGAATGCTTTGAGGCAACAGGTGGCTCGGTGGTAGCTGAGGAATCAATTTGCCTCAGATGTGGCGGTGGAGGCTTTCTGTCTGATAAAACACTTTAGGTTTTCTTTTAAACTATGTTTTGGATTGGGGATTAGGCTTTTAATAACTGTCTTAGCCGTAATCCCTATAAAAAATGTCTTCAATCTTCATCTGCTGTGCTTTGTCTTCAAAATTGATACTCTTTAACTGTGTTTGAATTAAAACAGTGTCTTGTCGATGTGCAGACCCGCACTGGGCTTTACGGCATCAATACTCATAGAGTACTGACGAAACATGGAATAGAGCCCCGTGGATGGCTTCTCTGTAATGAAACTAGGGCATGAGAATCGTCATTCCCAACCCTTGGCATTTCTTCGTTATACAATGGAAAACCATTTAGAACACCTGCATCAAACACAAAACAATTAAGAAATCCTGCGAAAAATAGGTTTAAACTGCTTCAGATGGCGGGGGAGGAGCGTAGCCGTCGGAAAAAATATCTAACGGTGGAGATCGGCGCAAAACAGGAAAATGAGAGCGGGGAGAAGAAATAAGGCGGGGTGGTTTTGGGCCGTCCGATCTGGACACGTGGGCGGTCCAGATCTAATCAGAGGATCTCAATTGGGGAGGGGGCAGGCAAGTGCATGCAATGTAAATTTCCAATGCGACTAAGCGCTGGCCGTTGATCTGCAGATCAGATCAACGGCGGAATATGAATCGGAGAGTTTTCGAAACGGGGGCAAGACTTGTGATCGGAGGGAATAAGGACCGTTGGATCTGCGGGAGGATGGACGGCTAGGATTAAATCGGAGCCATCGCAATCGGGGATGAAACAAAAACGCATGCGATTAGAAACTTGCGATTGAGCGCTGGCCGTTGATCTGAGGACTAGATCAACGGTGGGGAATGAATCAGAGGGATCGCAATCGGAGGTCGCAGAGATGGGCATGCGATTACGCAACAGGGAAAAGTCGCGATGCGATTGTGCGCGAACCGTTGGATCGAAGGACTAGATCAACGGTCAGGATTGCTTCGACCTACGCACCGGCGGAAAAACCTTTAAACATATGAAAACCAAAGTTTTGCAATAAAAACAAGTTATAATGGCTCGGGCAGAAAATATATAAGTTAAAGGGAAAAAGGTGCCCGATTGCGGGGCCGGTGGTTTTCACGGAATGTAATATGCCCGGGAGTATAAAGACAAGGGCCAATCGCAATCGGGCCATTGAGCCTGGTCTTTCCGATCAACCCATTTGTGTTGTTTCCGATTGCGATTAGCGCCGAAAAGCTTTGGCGTTTGGTTTTAACGTATGGGCATGTGGGGGGAAGTGGTTTAGGACTTTAGCCCAAAGGGGCTTAGGTCCATAGCAATAAAACTTGTTTTTCATGAAAAGTTTCAAAGTTTTAAATGGATTTGGGGGTTTCGGAATAGTCAAAAAGTGAGTTTTTAACTATGAAAGGGGAAATTTTCATAAATGGAAAGAAGAGGACTTATGAAAACAAGGTAGTTTTGATGGAGAAAAAGGGGAGCAGATGAAAGGTTTTGAGAAGAGGAGAAATGACGATCTTTCAGCAGTCTTTCAGTTGGAATCAACAGAAATTCCTGAGTATAAAAATGGGACAGCAAATGAGGATTTTGGACAAAGGCATGAGGCCTACAAGGAGTCTTCAAGAGCCAACAATTTTTAGTGATAAAATTTGCTCCTTGGAGGCTCAAAAAGATCTTAGCCACATTTTGGTATAACAAAATATTATAGGTGGCTGTGCATGTCTCTCTTTTTATGAGGGACAAATTTCTCTGTGCGTGCTTTCAACTCTTGCTAGTTAAGGTTCCCGGAATCGCAACAAGTTTTATTCCAAAGGTTGGTGGTCATCCTTAAACCACCTCTTTTTTCCAACATTTTAGAGAGTTGATTCAGCCCAAGTGCTGCCATGTATACTTTGCAGATTTGTATTACAACTCTTTTCTTGGACTCACACATACCCCTTCGGATTGAGGGGGGATGTTGGAACACCTAATCCTACATGGGTAGGTGTGGAATGCGAAAAGTCACAATGGAGTCCAAGTGACCTTGGAATATGAAACCAAGAGTCACACCATTGTACTATAAATGTACATCTTTGTATAATGGAAAAAATGAGCTACACGCTTATCCTTCATTGTCTTGAGTTTCTTGTTGTGTTGTGTGTGTTTATCTTTCCTCATACACCATGTGTATGTTTAACAGTTAGGAACATATGCAACTATTTGAGACTGCAACACATAAGTTCTGAAGGATTTTAATGCTTTGACTAAGGCATATACTTGTTTCTCGGAGATATTGCATTTGAGTTCAGCATCCCTGAGAAATTTACTGAAAAATGCCACATGTTGTTCTTTTTCCTCTTCATTCTTCTGTAGCAACACAATAACAATGATAGAAGGTGATGCAAATGAAAATATATGAAAAGATTTCAGATAGTCTATACTGATCAAAACTAGAGCTTCCTGAAGATCTTCTTTAATCCTAGCAAAATATTCCCGAGCATCTTTATCCCACTTTACTTCTACATTTTTCTTCAGCATATCAGTTATGCTTCTGACAATTTATGCATAATTTGGGACAAATATTCTCAAGAAATTGATTTTTCCTAGAAATCTCTGAATATCCTTTTTACTCCTAGGCAAAGGAATTTTCTGAATAGCTTCAACTTTGGCTGGATCAATGTTCACTCCCTGATTTGAAACTATATGTCCTAACAACTTTCCCTCCTCCAAGGAAAACAAGGATTTTTTGGGATTCAATGAGAACCCAAACTTTATGCATTTCATGAAAGCTTTTTGCAAATTCTCCAAGTGCTCATCATCAGAAGCTGAAAATATAGTCACATCATCCAAATAAATAACTAAAAAATTATCAACCACGAATGCTATGTCCATTGCCCTTTCAAAAGTGGCACCTGCGTTCATAAGACAGAATGGCATCCTGGCATACATGAACGTTCCCCAAGCTGTGGTAAAAGCTGTTTTCTTTTGATCTTCCTTTTCAACAGCTACTTGGTTGTACCCGGAGAAACCATCAACCATAGACAATATATATGCTCCTGTCACTTTCTATAAACATAATCCATCTTTGGAAAATGATAGTTGTATTTAAGAGATGCTCTATTTAAATTCCTGAAGTCAACACATAGCCTTGCCTCTCCATTCTTTTTCCTCACATGAACTAGGTTAGAAACCCAATCTAAATATCTAAGTGGGACTATGATTTTTGCTTGCAGTAATATCTTCACTTCCTTTTCAATTGGAGCAAGGAGCAATGGATTAATATGCCTAAGTTTCTGCCTGTGAGGATTGACCCCATCCTTTAATGGTATAATATCTAGATCACATGTCTTTAAATCCTCATAGGACCATGCGAATACATCTATATATTTCTAGAAAAGACCAATGTATCTTTCTTTATAATCCTTTGGAACTCCTTTGAATAACTTGACAACCTTGGGCTCTTACTGAGTTCCTAGATTATGGTCCTCCATCTCACCCTCTTAAGATACCTTCTTTTGATCTAGTGCTACATCATTTGTATCAAATAGTCTTTCAAGAGGAACTCATCGTCTGGGCAATATATTGTCTTTCAACTGGATTATCTTTTGATCACCTATTGATTGCTTAAAAATTTCCAAGTCCTCATTCTGATCAGTCTGTTCACTTTCTTGATCTATTTCACTATCTTCAAAGTTTCCAATCATTTTGAGAAAATGATTGATTTGATCATCATCTTCGAAGACCTGCCAGTGTTTAACATTGTCAGGGATTGAGGGTCTATGCCTCAACTCAATCTCATATCTCATTTTGGGATTAATAGGTGGCTTGAAAGTACTAGCTGCAACTGCCAGTGAATCCACCATTCTGTTTTCTTCTCTTGGAATGAATTGAAGATTCAAAGCTTCAAAATAATTCTCAATCAGGACCCATACTTCATTCCTATATGATCTCAATCTTCGATGTTTGGTTTGACACAAATTTTTAATCTTTCTTATAATCAATTCAGAATCACCAAAAAATGAAATACATTGAATTCCCTTTTTTTTAACAGTTTGAAGACTCAAGATTAATGCCTCATACTCAGCTACATTATTGGTTGATTCAAATTCAAGCTTAAAAGAAAAAGGAAAAAGATTACCTTTTGGAGATATGAGTAAAAATCCAGCTCCTATGCCATCCTTTGAGTAGGCACCATCAAAATAACACTTTCAAATTTTGTTTGAACCCAACTCATTATGTACAATTGCTGAAGTGAGCTACTTCTCTGAGTCCTCAGAAAATTATGCATCTTCATGCAACATAAAACATGAAATATCTTCCTTCTCTTGACCATAAATAGGGGAATTTCATGCATATTTCTTTGTGGTAGGTTTAACAAATCTTGTTTCTCTGTATAACCTTCTTTCTTCCCCATTGAACACATGAATAATAGCATATGTGAAGTCTAGTTTTAAAACACCTCCAAGCTTTTCTCTCCAAGATCTAGACAAAGGCATGCCAAATCTAGTTAGAATATATGCAACCACTACATCCATCATAATACTTTTGGCTGGAATTTGGGCTAGGGACACCACTATATCTTTCATAAGCCCAACACACTTCACCCTTTTTGAATCAAATGAATATAAGTCTCTGTAGGTTTTGGTAATTTGTAAATTAAATTCTTTCATTACGGATAATGGCATGAGATTATGTGATGCACCAAAATCCAACATACAATTATGAAGAATAAAATCATGAAGAGGCAATGATATATAAAATGGGGGAACAGAAGAATCTACCTCCTCCACATGTGGACCAAAAGTAACCACTGGTTTTTCCTCTTGAAAATTCACAATATCACCAATATCATCAGACTAAGAAAGGTTAATGAATTCTGCAATTTCCTTCTTGTATCCTGGTGTCTTAGCTAGCTCAAGAAGAGGTACCTGAATTTTGATCTTTTCTATCTCTTTAGACAGACCGGAGGTTTGATTTTTTTTTATGATTTTCTCAGGTTCTTCTTGGTTTCTGCTAGGATTAGTACTCTGTTCAGGTACAGTAACAACCTTGTCCAAATTATTAGAATCAATAGACTTATTTTTTGAAGTCTCAGCCTGTTGTTTTTCATTTCCACTCATTGGATTCATAGGTCGTTTCCCCTTATTTGATTTTTTTAATGAGTTCTTTGGTTGTGGAGTCGCCTTTGGAGAAGGGACTGAATCTGATTCTTTTTCTTCATAATCCTGAGTTCTTGATCTCTTCCTTGATCTAAAATCATACTTCTTATGTAGCTCTGCTTGCATAAAATCTGTGAATTTCTTACAATACTCATCCATTTCTTCCTAATCAAATGACACATCAACTTCAGTGCATTCTTCTTCACATTCCTCTTCTTCCTTATCATCTTCCATATAAAAAACATATATTTGGTTATCAACTTATTTTTGATCATCTTTAGCACAATGTGAAGGTGTTGCTTCTATATATAAAGGTGCTTGAACTTGATCCT
The DNA here is from genome assembly GCA_034641835.2 of Pinus albicaulis. Lineage (NCBI taxonomy): Eukaryota > Viridiplantae > Streptophyta > Pinopsida > Pinales > Pinaceae > Pinus > Pinus albicaulis. The sequence goes on from JAXQQM020068884.1 coordinate 53,790, forward strand.
GATCTCTCCTTTCCCTCTGCAAAATCTGCAAGGGATGTTTTTTGAATTGAGGATTAAAAATTCCTTTGTTTTCTTGTGCAAGATTTTTACTTTATAGCTCCATCTTCACTAGTTTATTTGAAAAGGTCTTGATAACCTTTTTCATGTCATCAATCCTTTGATCTTGTGGTGATTCTTCTTTGGCCTTGCCTTTTTCTTGAACTGACTGCTTTTCTTGTGTCTTTTCAACAACAGTCATGTTTTCTTCAATATCCAAAGCATAAGTTTGGATTTGTTAAAGAGTAGCATATATTCTGTCTCTCAAAGTGAAACTGAAATCTAATACAAAAGCTCCAGAAAAAACTAATCTTGCTCCAACAGGAGGAGGCTTCATTTCTGCAGGCAAACTATTATACAATTTGTTAAATATTTTAATAGAACCAGTCATGTTTTCATCAGAATTTTTCTTGATAGCATTAAAATCTGTCAATGAATAACCATGATCACTCTTTTCACCCCATCTTCAGATGAACTGTGTCTCTAATTTGTCCCAATTATGAATTGAAGCATTGGGCAATCCTTTAAACCATTTTCTTGCCTCTCCATTCAGAGATTGTACAAAAAGTCTCATTACTACATCAAGATGTTCAACATTTAGATTCTTAGCAAAAGTGCAAAACAATGGCAAGTGTTTTTTGCAGTTACTTCATCTTCACCAGTAAAATGAGGAAATAACTTGAGGTATTCTTGGGGCATGTCATTCATAGGTTGTGGAATATTTAATGGTACATATCTATTCATCAATAAAGTAGGGATAGACGCTGCCATGTTTATGCTTTGGTTAACTTCTCCTTGAGTAGGTGGGGTTTGTATACCAGTTGTAAATGTGGATGTACAAGGTGAAACAACTAATATAGGAAGGGGTTGATGAAAAATAGCTAAAGAAATAGAAACTGTATTTGGTTGAGCTTCTGTAAATGTGAATGAAACAGTCTCAAAATATTGTTCTTATAACCTTGTTTTTTGAAAATGAATTGGTGGGGAAAAAGATTCTTGTTCCAAGAAAAAGAGTGTCTTGGAAATATACTTGGATGAGGGGTTATGTGAACTGCTGCCAGGTGCAGGCAGTGTGGCATAAGGTGTAGAAAAATTATTTAGCTTCTGGACTTTTCTAGAAATGAATTTCTCAAGATCTGACAAAATTGGTGATTTCTGTTGTGAAGTGTCTGACCTCGTATGTGGCCTTTTATACACCAGAATTATGAAATATAAATACTTCCTGATATTTCCTCCTCTCTGAACATCCAGAGGAAATATGAAATAAAACCCAGAGATAGAACTTCATTTCTTCGTCCCTGGCAAAGGGAAACAATCCTTTGGTTGTGATAAGGAATCAATGCTTAATAAATTTATAGATATACGTCACGAAAATATTTTAATCAAATGGTCTTTGCTTAATCACCCTTAGAGATTTTTTATTAAACCCTCAATAATCAAATGCAATGAATGCATCACAATGCCAGTTTCTACTGATATAAAATGTAATGATAAGAAGAAATTGAAGAAAGGAAGCCCAAACTGATACGCTGATAATCAAAATTTATCACTTGAAACTTTAGAAGATTTTTAAGACAAGAAATAGTTAAAATGAAGGAGCGCATATTAAGGATTTTCACTCTTATTCACATAAGTAAAAGAGATCTATAGCTTCATTACTTCATTTTATTCATAGACAGAAATTACAGAATGTAAACTGGAAAAACATATCAATATCAACAAATACCAGAAACTTGATCTTCATTCATTAATAATTTGAAAATTCAGTACAAAATTTGCAGTCTAAAGGTCCAAAACTCAGAACCCTTCTCTTTCTTGTTTATCTCTTTAAATACAATGAAAAGCAGTTGGTAGTTGCTGAAACTACTCGTAACTGCTTCAACTTCTTAGGACTTCGTAAAATACCTATTACAATTCATCTAAATGTATTATTACAATTACATTCTTTTAAAAGAGACAAAATAAAATAAAACTTAAATCCTAATCTATTTGCTAAATATGAACTGATGTTGTTGTTGTTGCATTCTCTTGATTTGCTATCTTATTCTTCTTTGAAGTTGAGGGATCTTTAGGGCGATCAGTCATCCAGGCTATAAATTTCTTCCACACCTCAATTTTTGTCTTAGGTGAATTAATCATCCTGTGATATTCCAATCTAAAGGCAGTAATCCTGTTGAATGATGGTCTCTCTATAAACAGATCCTTCACCAACCATAATAGTTGAAAGTGTCTCTGAAGAAAATTAATCATTGTTACTCCTTTTAGAATCTAAGTCTTTTCATGAGTTTTATCCACCTTTATTTTAGTAAATTCTAGTAGTGGTTCATAGGAATCCCATGATAAAATACTGCCTCCAAGGCCCCAGAATGATGGAAAACCTACTCTAGTTCTTTTGTCATATAAATTGTCGAACTTGCTGACTGATTCCTTGATCTTTGTTAAATTTTTCTCTATAGTCTTCCTGCAATTATTTTTAACAATCAATTTGTTAATCTCCACAACACATGAAATCCTATCTTTAATCTCATTCTCTTCCAACTCTTGGTCAGTCTTGGAATCAATAAAATCAATAAACTTCTTTTCCCAAATGGCTCTGTGAACTGTCTTCTGTTTGTGTGCAATAACCTGTTCCTAGAAATCTCTAATAATGCTTCTTTCTTCTGATATGATAGAAAGAGATCCCCAAGCTGCTTTCATCTCTTCAATGATATCATTCCAAATGATGTCCTTAGCTTGTATCAAAGATATATTTCCCTTCAATTTTTCCTTTAGATTCTTAATCTCAGTATCAACTGTCTGGCAATCTGTTTTGTATTTACTGATTTCTCCATCCTTAGCTTGCATTATTTTCATTGCTGTCTCCGGATCAGTTTGTGCATTTTTGCGATCTCTCTCTGCCATCTTCAATTGAGATATTTGTGCTGCTGGATCTTCATTGCCAGATGGTAAAATGAAAGTACAAGTATGAGAATCAATATGATTCTGTAATGACAATGCAGTTAGTTTCAACTTAGTAATTTCCTCATCTTTCTGCAAAAGCTACTCATTTTCCACATGTGTCACCTCTGCTACCCTATAATTCTCTCCTGTAGGCAACTTCAAATTTTTCTTCAACGTAGAAATTTCTAATTCTGCACATTGTAGCAACTTCTATACAACAGACCTGTCATTTGGATCTACTCCAATCTTCATAATAATACTTTTTAGTTCTTCATTCTGGATTTTTAAAGCCCTGGAATTGGTTTTATCTAACTTCATTTGCTTGATGACCTTTCCTAGCATGTTCTCAGTTTTAAGATCCATTGCATTAGTTTTGGTCAAATCATTCATAATCAGTTGACCAGTTTGCATATGCAAATTTACTTTATCAAGCAGAGGAATATTTCTTACATCAACAGTAAGATTTATAGTATTGAAACTATTAGATGAACCTATAGTCATGTCAAAGGGATGAGAAAGAGAAATATTAAATTGATATTTTTCAAGATCCATGGCAGTCAGTAATCTTGTTTGATCAGGAGTTATCTGATACTCAGAATATGCCTCCATGCTAGTCTTCATCTTCTGATTTCTTTCAACAATCTGAGAAAATACTTGTTTAATCAAGGGTACTTTCTCGTGAGCATTTTCCTATCTTCTTGGTGAGGAGGGTACATTTTGTTCATCTCCCAATTATAGTGAGAAACCAGGTTGAGTATCTGCTATGTCTTCATCTAGCTTTGCTCTCTTTTAAGCTCTCTGCTCTTCATCTTTTAAATCAATCTCTACTTCTTCACTCCTCTTGTTAGACTTCTGTGATATGACAGGAGTTTGTATATTGGAGCCCACAAAACCTGTAAAACCGTTATTTGCTAGTTTCTCTATATCAGGTCCGCTTCCATGAAAAAATGATGAATATCCATTTTCAATTCTCCTGTTTGAAATCACTTTATGGGGGTCATAAGCCCACTTATCTCCTAACAGTAAATGCATTCTATCTAACATCATAGTGACTTCATCAACTGCCTATCTCATATTAACTTCAAAGGGACCCACAGACATATGTAGCTTAAACATATGACCCTTTTTCATAGGCACAAAATGAACTTGATAGACATTTAAAATGTTCCTAATGAACTCCAAAGCAAATAACCTCATAGGCACAAATACTGGAAGCCTGTATGGTTCTACCCCAGCCCCATAAAGCCTAATTTCTGAATGGTCTTCAAAAAAATACCAATCACCAAACTTGCAATTTCTTCCCAGTTGTAAGAATTATTGAGCCTTTGGTAGGAAGCATGGGGATGGAACCCCATTCAGAATTTTGCATGCAGTAGACATAAAATGGTTTACAAAATCAAATAAAACCTCTTCATTCTATTCTCTTCTTACTAGGTCAGTCGAAAACACCACTGACTTCCTCTTTTTATTTGTATCCATGATATTTAACCCTAGATGGAAGAATTTTTGTACATTTTGATATAAAAAGAGATAAATAATGAGAGAAGAGAACCTGAATGACCCAGTCAGTGATAGGCTCATGAGATGAGTATTAACAACTTCTTGCCAGTATGAAGGAATATCCAACACTACTTCTGGCTTCATCATCAAAGCAAACATTCCCAGAACTGATTTGTCTATGGTGTTGTCATCTTCCTTCCCCAATATATTTGAATTCATCTTAGCACCAGTCAAACAAATTCATAAAAAACCTCCAATGAAAATTCTTTACTGTTAGGGACAAACTCGATCTATATCTAGCTTCATGAAAAATATGAATTGATTGAATTCTTGACCTACAAGACTATCATAATGTGCTATCAACGAATCATCAGTGAATTGGACATAGGACACTGACTCAGGGTAACATAGAGCTTGTAGAAATTATATAACATATGCATGTATATATCCATATTCTCCTAATCTAATAATATTTATCTTCTTGCTAAATACATAATCCTTCCATTGTTAATCTTTTGCGGAAATTTAAAACTCAATTGCAAACACATGAGGCAATAAAAACAATCACACATAACACAATTGTTTAATGGGAAGGCCTGAAGCTAAAAACCCCAAATATCATATTATTTATATCATGGAGATAATGTAACAATCTCATACGAAGCTTAGTACATCAAGCTCTCAGTATAATATAGATTCATTACACACTGTCATGCAGAAATTTGCATCTCTATGCACCAATTTCTTGCCTCCTGACAGTCTGCCTCCACTGTGCAATCCCTACTGAAGAAGACCCCTGAATGAATTTGAATATACCTAGCCTTGACTGCGCAATACTCGTTGGCAACTCCAATGTGTGTGTGGTGCAATAAATGCATCACTATAGTCACAACAGATAGTCCATCTTGCCCTTCCACCCATCTCTCCACTGGGTCTCCACTGGAACTGACATACACTGTAGTTAACTAATGTTCTGTTCAGTTGTTAGTGAGTTATTTATTGTGAATTTATTAACTAATTAATTCACTTAACTCTCACTAGTGTATCTTTCAGTTAGACTAGATACAACTAGCTCAACTGAGTCTAACTCCATTGACTGAGTTAAACTGAATAACAACTCCTGTAACTACTCTTCCAACTCTGTCATAACTTTGCCACTTCAGTTCTAACTGATTCCTCATGCATGAACCACCAATAAACCCTAGGAATTGCGTAATTCCTTCAGCCCACTGATTTTCCAAATCTGTATACCGAAATAAAGTGCTCCAAGAGAATGAGTTGATGTTTATTGTTGGATTATTATTAAGAGCTAATAATAAATGACATGCATCTATTTTTAGATTGAATATATATAAATAGACTTCATCCAATATTCTAAAAATAGAATTCCATCTATTTTTCTAACTTGATCAACCATCCACAAATAGCATCCTGCAACTTTTGAAATATGATCACAATGTCTAAAAATAGACTTGCACCTAAAAATAGCCCGCAGGCCCACTTAGTGAAGGCGACTAATTTTCACTAAGCTTCGTCATCTTGTTGAATCTCAACACTCCCTCTCAACAATATAGGGATTATCCTTCACCCCGTTCCTGCCTCTATGGTATTCTAATTTTCTCTTGCCGAGCGCCTTCATCAGAATATCTGCATCCTGATCTTCCGTAGGAATGTACTGAAGCAACATGATCTTTCGTTGCACACAATCTCTGATATGATGATACCGGATATAAATATGTCTATATTTATCATGAAACACAGGATAATCAAGAGTTTAATGCAACTCTGATTATCACAATCTATCACTGTAGGATATAAATGTGAACTGAACAAACCAACCAGGATCTTCCTCATCCAGATAGCCTCACATGCGGCTTGACTTGCTGCCATGTATTCTGCTTCCACTGAACTGAGTGCCACAGATATTTGTTTCCTACTGTACCAAGAAAATGTTGTAGATATGATACTGAAAACCCCTCCTGATGTGCTCTTTCTGTCTATTGGTGTTAGGTCCCTATATTACTAGTATAGTCCCTTATTTTTGTTAGTGTAACCCCCTTATTGTTATTATTGTAACCTTGTAACCCCCATATTGTTATTATTGTGCCCTTAAATTATTATTGTTAGGTCGTAATAGATTACCAGGCCCCACTAGGATTACATTGTGGCCCCATGGACTCCTATATATAGAAAGGAGGTTTTGTAATTTGAATCATCCAAGAATTGTTCATTCATGTAATGTATTGGAGGTTGCCCCCTCAAAGTGGCTTATTTCTAAGGAGTTGATATCTCTTTTCTTCTCTTTTTGGAGCTAGTTTCACAACATTTGGTATCAGAGCTTTGAGATTCTAGGGTTTCGCTGCTCCAAACAGGTCATCGTGGAATTTTCGCTATAAATTTTTTTTATATGAAAGTTATGATTCCAAAATGTTTAGAGTGCGAAGCCAAAATCCTGAGGAACATCGTTGCAAAATTTTAGAGCTTGGTTCGCAATATTTTCGGAGATATGATCTGTGCAATTTAGGTCATTTTGGAGGCTCCTGAATTTAACCTAAATAGGTCATCATGGTATTTTCGTAATAAATTTTTTCTATGAAGGTTCAGAAGCAGAAATTTGTAGAGTGCGAAGCCGCAATGCTGAGGAACATCGTTGCAAAATTTTAGATATTGGTTTGCAATATTTTCAGAGATATGATCTGTGGAAGTTAGGGCTTTTTGAGGCTTCTGAATTCCATCTCAAAGAGGTGATCATAGGAAAATCTTCATAACTCTCTCTCTCTGAGAATTTGATTGGAATGCTATAAAAAGTGGTTGCAAGTACACAGACTTTAGTTTTCGGTCTATCAATTTCAGCGCCAAAGGAGGAAACAGTGACGCATGGCAAGTCATACAAGTTCGCTCTACTGAACCAGTCCAAAATTGGGTCATTGTGGGAGATTGGACATAACTTTTCCTTAAAGAATCCAAATCAGATCAGACCTGTGGCATTTGAAAGAAGCTTTAGAGGGCTACTACAAGGTTGAATTTTAGATATTTAGGATCCACAATTATAGAGATAATTCAATTTCAATATCAAGCTCCTCAAAAGCAAGTAAAAGGTATGTATTTGTTTTTCCGAATTGCATAAGTCTTGTTTGAAGAATCAAGTTGAATTGATTCCAAGAGCATATTGTAGAATAGATATCAGTATTGGATTCTAAAATGGCCCCTAAAAATAATTTAACACCCATTAAGCCTTTAGAAAGCTCTACTATGACTCATGAAGATGAAGAATGGCAACATGACATATCAAAATTACAAGAGCAAGTGCAACAAATTTCTCTCTCACAAAGAGCAACAAAAAATGACATGGAAGTTTTGAAGAAAGGCGTGGAAACTAAGATGGATGGTTTGAAGAAAGGAAGGAATCTAAGATGGATGGTTTGAAGAATGGCATTGAATCTAAGATAGATGGCATGGATGACATGGAAGCTAAGATCGATGAGAAAATGGAAAACATGAAGAATTATCTAAAAGTAGACATGGAAATTTTGACAAAGTTTATACAAGAAATGTTTCCTAATGGTGAAAAGATAGTAGATGAAACTCATGATGAGAAAAAAATAAATGTTAATTGTGATTTCATAAAATCTAATTTTGGCGGGAAGAACCACCATATTCCAAAAATGGATATGAGGAAGTTTGATGGAAAGGATCCTGTAACATGGATATTACAGATGGGGAAATATTTTGATCTCCATAATGTGCAAAACACACAAAAGGTACGCATTGCAACTTTACATTTAGAACAAAATACATTTGTATGGTATCGATGGCTTTTCTCCTGTAAAAAAATTGTTACTTGGTCAATTTTTATGGAGGAAATGATAACACATTATGAGGATACAAAGAACAACACCTTCTTTAGCCAATTGTTAAATATCAAAGAAAAGGGTTTAATGGGGGAGCACAGTGAGGACTTCCAAAAATTGAATATAAAGGTAACTGATATTCCAAAGGAACACAGGATTGATCTCTTCATAAGTACTTTAAAGGATAACATCCAACATGAAGTTCGCGTTTTGGAACCTGATTCATTGGAGAAGGCATTCAAGTTAGCAAGAAAAATTGAATGTAAAATTATGGCGACAAGGAAGCCTACCACTCACTTCTATAAAGAGGGAAGTGTTGCTACTCCTAGATTTCCACAACCTACAAGGTTGACACCACAACAATTGGAAGAAAAAAAGAGCAAAAGGGCTTTGCTACAGTTGTGATAGAAAATACACTAAAGGTCATAAGTGTGCTGAGAAGAAATTATTTTACATAGATTGTGAAGAGGAAGAAGAAAATGAACAAGAAGAGGATATACACCAGGAACCAACCCAAGAAGAGGAATAAATGAGTCCAACCATATCGTATAATGCATTGGGAGGAATTACCACTCCTCAAACTCTTAAGATAGAAGGACATATCAATAAGAAAAAGGTAATAGTGTTTGTTACACCATTTTTTGGTCATCTAACCTATTATCATTAGATGGACCCAAGTACACCATGTAAGACCAATTTTAGCCTAAGTAAAATTGCTTTCACTATGTAAAATAACTTAATAAACCACATTTATTAGGTTGTTTATGGTCTAAATAGGAAACCCCAAAAGAAAATATTAAACAAACCTATATTTGTTTGATTTTCCTCATGGAATAATTAATTAAACCATAATTTAATTATTATTCCTAATCATGTTTAACCCAAAACAAAGAAATTAATTAGATAAACCTTTATTTATCTTATTATTTTCTAGGAATAATTATTTAAATCCTATTTAGATAATATTCCTTGTTAAATATGACCAAATCACCCACAAATAATTAAATAAATCATTATTTATTTAATTATCCTTCAACCACTTCCTTAAAAAGATAAATAAATCATTTATTTATTTATTATTAACAAATAAGGGATTTGACCCAAGTCAAATATTTTTTCCCTCCAACAAATATAATAAAATATTCCATAAAAGGTGGATCTAGATTTGGTTAACATTATTTTAATCATGCACCAAGATCTAGAATGACCCAATATTTTGTTATAAATAGGAGGGTTTTTTCTACCATTCTTCACCTTTTGTTGCCTATTAGATCACTCTGGATCTATACACTTGGTCACATTTTTCTACATTATTTGCTGTGTGAGCTCCCTTTGAGTTCTATTTTTGTCTGGGTTTTCTACACCAACAAGAGAGAGAGATTCTAGATCTGAAGTGCTGAGGACTTCCAAGAACCCATCCCATTAAGGAGAATTGGATACGCCTTCTTGTTTTCCTCCCAGGTGCCCTTAATACAAAAATTCTTTCAAAAATTGTTCTTGTCTTGTCTATTGGTATATGGAGCAAACCCTTATTTTTACTGCTTAATGTCTTTCCATGCATAGATCTAGTTTTTTGCAGCTCTTTTCTTGATCAACTAACTGCAAATCTGAAGATATTGGCAGCCACTTTTGTTGTTAGGGCTATTAGTTATGCGTAGCTAAAGTGGTCCTTTTTCGTACACTTCGACAAAGGATTCATACTAACAAATAGCGACTCCACACGGGTTTTAAATTACGACCGCTGTCGTTTTTTATATTCCTGCATATCCAGCTACTTCAGACCCTAGGGTTTCTTTTCAGCTGTTTATTTTCCCTATTTTTATGTTGTTTTTCTCACATAAAACCCTAAAACATTAAAATTTCTAACCAGCGTGTTACAGCCCCTATTACGTGGGTGACAGAACCTCAGTATGGCGAGGCAACAACTTTCATAAATACGCATGAGACAACTTGAGTTCTAAGTTCGCATTTTTAGAGCCCAAAAGCGAGCCTGGACCTCCAAGTTGCACTTTTCGACCTCTTTCTGAAACACTGCCCGCACAGCAATTGGAACTTACCCGACACCAATTTTTACGGGTTTTCTTGAAGCTTCTTTGTTAGGGTTTTCCAACCTACTGTCAGCCCATTTTTAACTGGATTCACAGTCTGTTTTGCTCATCTAAGTGGGAACATAGCCCCCTAGGGCTTCAGTACCCTCCACTTTTTGTGGAAGAGTTTTTATCTGTTTCAGGTCTGTCTTTTCAGAGTTTCAGCCCCCCTCTTTCCAGATCTGATACCTCCTTTTCAGACCTCTTTTAATCAGATCTTCTCCCTTTCAAATCACCTCTTGAAGATTTGTTTGGATCTACTTTTAGGGCCTCCTCCTTGCCCCTTCTTCTTTTTGCTGATTTCCTCCCTTTTTCCAGCCACCTTGCCTCTGCCTCTTGGCTGTGATCTGCACCTCTTTTCAGCAGCTTTTCCCTTTAGATCCCTGTCCCTTTTGACCCTAGATCTATTGGCCTCTTTTTAATGCGTTTTGACTAGATTTTTTCCCTCTGTTAGATTAGTTTTGAGAGACCTGCCTTTTTGGGTTGAATCGATGCAACAGTAGCTGTTAATTTTCTGTTATTTCAGCATTATATACTGTTCTCTGCAGATTTATTTTCAGTTACGCAGCACACTTTTTCTCTTGCTCTCAAAACGAAAAGGGTTTAAAAATTAAAATTAACGCACGCCACACACTCACCCTAAGTGAAGAAGAGCCTGGTTTACACTGCCAGGCAAAGACTTTAAAATCAATTGACACTGCACCTATCTGCCCTTGTTTCGACATTGTAATCACTTGATTCTGCACCTCCTTGCCCTTGTGGTCATTCTTCTTCCCCTTGTGTCGTGTTTGTGTTGTCATCATTGCGCCCCCAAGGCGCACTTCCCGGAGACTTCTTGGCCTTCACCCTCAGTTTCCGGTCGATCGACCTGCTCCGTCCCGCCGTCGTCGAGCCAGTCCTCCTCCGAGTCCGCACTCCGACTCCTCTTCTAATTCTTTGGGTTCTCCTTTTCCTTCTGGTTCTCCCCCTATCACCTTCACTATGTCTGGTCCAGGGCCTAACGCTAGCGGTAATCCCGGCCCTAATGCCGGGACTACTACTAGCAGAACCACCACAGGAACTACCTCGGCTGCACCTTTTCTCCCGTACATCGCAGGCCTCAGCCTCCCCGATTTCAATCAGTTGATCAATGACCCTATCCACCACGATGTTGGTTGGCCTGCTATGCCAACCAAGCTCCCCTCCAACATCCCTAAGTTCGAAGGCCTTGCTGGAGAAGATCCAACCAACCATGTCTGATCTTTCCACATGTGGTGTTCCTCCAACTCCATTACCGATGATTCCATCCGTCTTCGGTTGTTCCAACGCACGCTTACCGGCAAAGCTTCTAAATGGTATGTTGACCAAGCCCCCTCTTCCCATACCACCTTTGCAACCATTTCCCAAGCCTTTTTATCTTACTTACAGCTCCCTCTCCGATACGATACTGGTACGGAGCTTTTGACCTCTTTCAAGCAAACCTCTTTGACCCGCCTTTCTGCCCATGTCCAGGAATGGCGATGAAGACGAAGCTTATGTCGAGCTCCCCCCTTCGAAGATCGGATATATATGGATTGGTTCCTTCTCTCTCTCTTAAATCCCATTGGAAAATATGTCACCTCCCATTTCCCTCAAACCGAAGAAGCCGCCCTCCAAATAGCCTTGAAATATGACCTGATCTATGCTTAGTCTGGTTATGTTTATACCGTCCTCCCTGACCTCCCCAGGCCCGGTGGCGATAACGCCCCGGGGGCATCTCATTCCGTCGATGGTATCGTTGGAGCCCTTTCTCATCCGTATGCTCAACCTCCTATGGGCTATGGTCTCCCTCAGGGAGGGGCCAGCACCTCTAGCACTCTTCCCCCTCCCGGTAGCATGTATCCAGGATGCGGCATGCCTCCTCTTTTTGCCCAACCTCTTGCTTACCTCAATTTTTCCCAACCTAACCATTACCTTTATCTGCAGCCTGGTGCGCCAGCTCCTCCAGCATATGCGCTTCCATCTCCCTTACCTCCTCCAAACCCGCAACAACACCTACAGCCCCCTCCAGGGCAAGTATTTGCATAGCAGGGTGTGACTAATCCCCCTTCTTCTCAAAGAAGGCGGAGAGGCAATCCAAACCAATCTGCCCCTGGTACTCGTGGACCCAATCCTCAAGGTGTTGACCCTAACACTGCTAACCAGCAACAGGGCACTCAGCCCAAGCCGGACAGGCCGCTTCGCACAAATAAGCCTTGTTCGTGTTGCGGTGTTTATGGTCATTACACCCATGATTGTCCCCTCTTACCCCATATGTGGTAGATGTGGGAGTCTCAAGCCACATTGCGCGGACAACACGCCTCCCCTCATGCTCCTCCTAATGTGGCCATTCCCAACCAGCTATTTTTACCGATCCTTTTCCTCAGCAAGGATTCGTGGCTACCCAACCACCTGACAGCCAGGTCGCCACTCCACCTTCCCTTTCTGGTTCCTCCGATTACCAGATCCTTATGATGAACTCTGATCCTTACCCAACCGTTGACCTTCACCTTCAAACTCGGTCTCGCCAGTACCCCAAGCCTCCCGCTCAGTCTGCCCCCGAGTCCCCTTCTTCTGGTTCTACAGAGCCTCTTTCGACAACCAATGGTCCCTTACATATCCCTCAACCCAAATTTGAGGTCCATCCCAAGATTCCTAAAGGACCGTTACGTCGAAATGCTGCTTCTGGTCGAGCTGCTCATTCGTATAGCATAGTAGATGATTTGGCGCAATCTCCTGCTGCCATTTCCACACTGGAACTCCTCCAGTCGTGCCCTTCCCAAAAGAAGGCTCTACTATCTGTCGTGGGCACTGTAGATCCTGCTGATGACCAAATGATTGTGTTCGACGCCCATCAATCAGACCATCCTCCTCTTCCTGCTTCCGTCGCCTTCCAAATCCCAGTCAAAATCCGGAACGCCAACGTTTCTCGGTGTATAATTGATGAGGGGGCATCCACCTGTGTGATGTCTGCTTCGGTTTGGAAGCAACTCAGATCTCCTGAGCTGGCCCCTTCCACGATCACCCTTCGAGCGTGGGATGGCCACGCCTCCTATCCCATTGGCCTTTTTCGTAATTTTCCTATCACCCTTGCCGGTAAGACCGTTTGCGTTGATGTCGAAGTCATTAACGCCCCTCTACACTACAACATTCTATTGGGGCAAAGCTACACCTATGCCATGTCTGTTGTCCCATCTGCGGTTTTTCGCAAGATGTCTTTCCCTCACAATGGAAAGATAGTCACCATTGACCAGCTGTCTTACCATGAGCCGCCGTCTCAGACCTCTCCGGAGACGACCATCTCTTCTGTAGCCAATAAGCAAACCGTCGATTCCTTGACCAGTGTCTCCCTCGGCGTCTACAAATATTCCTCCCTGCTTGGAACTTTTCCTGGTCTCCCACCTCCTCACGTCTCTGATCCCAGCTTATCGAATGTTTGCATGATGCAATCGTCTCGGGCTGCCCTTAAGCGACCCGCCTCGGCTAGTCAGCAACCTTAGACTCAACCTCGCCCACCGCAACCCGCTCCTAGCCCCTCATCTCCGCCAACCGGATCTCCTCCTTCTGGCCCTTCTCCTACAGCTGGTATCCCTGAACCCCTTTATCCCCCTAGATCGATTCCCCCAAGCCTTAATCACCTCGGAGCCGTCCCTCCTAGTCATTATCCCGCTGGTCAGATACCGTTCCTAGCTCCCCCTCTCGGAGTCTATTCGGTCCCCGTCATGGCCATCCTCTCTCTCCCTAACTTGACCCTGGGTATACCCGTCTGGTACCTTGACCCTCCAGCCGCTACCCCTCCTGGTCACCCCAAACCCTATCTTGCTTTGACACTGTTCAACCGGTCCCCCTTGCTTCCTCCGTTGCTACCATGCCACCTGCACCTCCCCGGGACCCTACCCCTGTGGTGACAGCTCCAGGAAAGAAAGGCAAAGCTCGCAAGGGGGCATCCAAAGACAAGGCCACCCCGACTGACCCTGCTCCTCCCCCGCCCGCAAAGCCTTGTGCCTTATGTGATGTCGTCGGTCATGCCACCCATACTTGTCCTGAGTTGCCCCGCATTCAACCCATGGTTAAAGTCACGTTCCCTGAGTCTACGGTCTCCGACCCTTCTCTTTCATCCTCGTCCGTAACCAAGAACCCAAAGACTATTCGCACTAGCAAACCCTGCGCTTTGTGTGGTATCCATGGCCATTACTCCCACCATTGTCCTCACCTGATGCATTACCATGCCTCTTTAGAAGTAGTTCGAGAGTATGAGGTTGAACAAAATAAATCCGCCTCTCCCATACTCGCGCAGTATGCTTCGGGCCAGCTTGAGGATCCCCCCACTCCCATCGACATTCCCCCCCCTGATGTTCAGATGACGGAGTCTACTATGACCATTCTTTACGTATCCTCCTCTGTGCGACCTTTAGAGCCCAGTCCCTTTGCATCCTCCCCTGTGGCCTCACTTGACCCCCCTTCAGCGACCACCCTGGACCACCTCATTTCTACCCATACACGAGATCACTCCACCCGTATCTCCGTTGACCTCCGCAGCCCGAGTCCTCGCCATACCTCCTATAGCCCTCATATACCACCCTCTAGTCTGTATATGAGTCATAGCCATCCTTCTCATTGCACTCCCTCTCGCAGTTGCCACTCAATGTCTTCTATACACTCACGCTACCATCATTTTAACTCCTCCCCCCATATGTTGTTTTGTAACACCATTCCGCAGGACCTCCCGTCCCTACCCTTTATTGGTTACGCCGATGGTGCAAGTCGTTACTCCTGGAATCTAGCCTCGGTAGGTTGGGCCATTTTCACCCCCTTGCATGCCCCTGTCCTCTCAAACGGGGTCTGCATTGGTACTGTCACCAATAATCAGGCTGAATATGATACAGTGCGTGGTATCTTAGCCGATGCCCTCTTTCATCGCATCCTCCATCTACATGTTCGTTTAGATTCCCTACTTCTTGTCATGCAACTAAATGGTGTTTATCGTGTGCATAACCCTGTGCTATTTAGACAATATTTACGAGTGAAACTCTTGATACGTGAATTTGAAACCATAACTTTCAACCATGTACCTCGAGAACAAAATCACTATGTAGATAGTATTGCAAACCATGTTCTAGATTGGCATTTATCACACACATTTCATACAAGAAAATAACATTCATAATCATTAAAAATGATGCATATCCATAATATGTGTCACAAAACATGTGTTTAGAGTCCATCTACTCTGATACATATGACATGCCCATAGCATGTTACAAAAAACTCAAAACTGGGGGCACCACCTGCCCCTACATACACACTAGGGGGCACCACATGCCCCACACCTACTCACTATCTGGAGGATCCCGAGCCAATGGCTCTGCCCCTGCAGCCCGTAGATCACGTATGCCTTGACCGGCCATTGCCATGCGTCGCATGACACCTTGCCATTCTGAGGGAAGACCAATGCATGCCTCCACGTACTGGTCATCTAAGTCTTGCCACCCGCGCTCTGAAACTCCGATCAGCAACGTCTCACATCTACGGTGGATGTCCTCCAGGAGGGCGGCCGCATCCTCATTGCACGCTGCTCTCGACCCACTCGGCCCTGCAGCTCCAGAGGCTGCTGGGCGTCCCATATATCCGGCCGGTTTTACCGAAGCTATATCTGCATACCAAAAGTACATGAATCAGTACCATATCTACTATTCAATAACTTTAACATGCCCATACAAGAATAGTAATCTGTCACTTACCATCGGGCCCCCATACTCGACTAGGCGGAAGTGGCAGGTCCAGATCCCCACAATAACTCATCCCATTATAGGGATAGTCGTCAATGTATAACGGCATCTGATCCCAATGGGCAAAGAACTCAGGTCGAAACACTCGTCCGACCGCCCCTCCTCCTCCTCTGCACAGTAGCCGCCCCCACCGGCGCATCCTAGGCTCTCTCGGGCCCCCATCTGGGAGCTATATACGAGGTCGTAAGGTCGGGATCTTCTCAAAGAAGAAGGCACACAATAAAGTCCCATACGAGCAATCGTGGTTCACTTACCGCTTGCAGAGCGGCAACTGTCGTTTTAGCGACACCAGCATCATTTGGGCCCACCCATAGTAGGTCCCACTCAACACACTCTCCACAATCATCATCTGCCCCCCAGCGATGTGATGGAGTGCCTGGTTGCCCAGGATACGCTGCACCGCTGCGGCCACTGCACGGGTCTCTAATCTCTCTAGATCCCCGATCGGTATCCGCGTCCCCTTGACTTGGAGACCCAGTTGACAATGTCGCTCCACAAACTCCATGATATGCTGCCCCCGCGGTAATACTGACTGCGTGTTTCCCACCATCCCCAGTGGCGAGAGACCCGTCAGGAAATACACATCCTGGACTGTCAGTTCGATCCTGTGCCCCTGCACTACAAAGACCTCATGCTCTGGATCCCAGTAACTGATAATCCGGGCCAACAAAGGCTCTCCCGCTCTCATCAAAGGGTTCTCCAAAAACTTTAGAACCCCAAACTTGGCCAACACACGACGGACACCCTGATCTGCCTGGATCTCTGCCCGTAATGTACCCAGGTCTCTCTCTCTCCAGTTAACCCGTATATCTGCCATATCTGCACAAAAACATCATCTTTGTCAGCATACATATAGGGAACATCATAACCAAACATAGAAACCCAACTCTCAGCCATAAAACAACACCAAAACCCCCTCATCTTCCAGGTCGCACTTTTCTGCCCAATTATAGGACAGGTCACAGTTTTTGCCCTAAAACCTGCTTCCCAGGTCGCACTTTTTGGCCCAAAAAGTGCGACTCGGCCGTAGAGATGAAGGAGGGTCTGTTCTTGAGCTTTTGGGCCCTAAACTGAACTTTCAATCCATCAAATTGAAAGAGTAAGGTTAGGCCTCTTACCTGCCACTGACGGATCTCAATTCCAAATGTCGGTTTGTCTGCTATGCTCGCCGCAAGATTTAGGGCCTTCTCTCCTCTCTACATTCACCACAACAACACTAGCAAATGAGTGAATTTGGAGGGAAAACTGCCTTATTAAAAGAGAACCCTTGTTTCTTCTTTCACATGCTACGACCATACCGTAGCCCCGTTTGACAAACCATCTACACCGTTGGAAAGCTCTCACCGAGCCCTCAAATGGGTATCTGTTAGTTTTTTGTGATCTGATACTTCACCAGGGCACATTTTGTCCAAGAAGGGTCACTTCACCCCTCATTAGAATCACATTTCTTCACCTACGACACTTGTACTTGAGGCACCATTTTGCCTCCTTACTTGTCTTTGTTCGTGTTGATTTTCGTCATGAGTTACCATCTTGTACTCATGTTCTCATGGTCCCCCTTGGGCCTTTACTATGTGGCAGCACCATCGAGTCGCCCTTGTTTAGAGCATCCGAGTTGAGTCATCATTGCATTCATGGAGTCTATCTCGAGTCCCTTTGTACCCCGCTATAGCCCTCCATCCTTCATTGCTTGGTCCCTCTCTTGTGTCGCACATTATGGCCTTTAGTCCCACTATCCCCTATCCCTTATGATATTGCGTCAGTCCCTGCCATGTCGTTCATGCCCTTTATGCTCTAACAAGGGAAGTCGTCCATTCGCTACTCAGTCCTTTCCATTTCACCATCATCATTGGTGTCAGTCTGTCTGTCACTCTAATTTTTTCTCTCGTGCCTTAGTTGAGGATCTCTCATTGCCTCACCTATGGCAGACCTCCTTCTTTCGACATCAGCTCCTTCATTCCAGAAGACAGGTCTAGAGGGCGGTGTACCTTGGTTCCAGCTTCCACTCTTGTTCGGTGCCTTGAATCAGGCAAAGGGATCTCTCATTTCCCTTTGACTTGATTTTTTCTCCACTCTAGCTCCTTTCAGCATGATCGAGCTCTCTATACTTGATGGTTCAGTGATGCAGCAGCAGCTCTTGGTGATTCCCGGGTGTGTGTGAGATGTCTCAGCCCTCATGAGGGGGTGGCCCTGCAGGTAGCCCCCCACATGCCCGGGTGACCTCTTCATTACAGCCTTCGATGCAGCTCCATATATTTGATGATGTCGGCCTTAGCCTCTTGCAGCGCCTCTTTGATTTGCATGTATCAGTCAGATCTTGTGAGCCCTTCCCCGTGTATAGGGGGAATTTGGGTTGTATTTGTATCTCATGTACTCAGATATTATTGTATAAGTCCTGGCTGTTATCCTAGGCACAGCATGTATGTGGGATTCCTCATTGTATTATTATCTGGCTCATGTTTATGCCGGTTGTACTTTATGGTTCGGTCCCTTGTTTACTGGACACACTATTCTTTTGTACTTTTTCTCGGCGGGCATAGGTATGCCTCCCCCGCCGCCTTTAGCACAGGTATCCTCTCATAAAAAAGAGACTTGTTGCACTTGCAAGTCTCGCCTCCTCAGGGTCTAGTTCTTCAGCACACTCCTCTACCTTCCATTTCTCTCTCTGACTTCCCTCTTGATGTCTGGTGATTGAGTTCTTACAACGTACTTCGGTCATACGATTTGCTCCTAACACTCGCACGCTGGGGGGCAATCTGTTACACCATTTTTTGGTCATCTAACCTATTATCATTAGATGGACCCAAGTACAACATGTAAGACCAATTTTACCCTAAGTAAAATTGCTTTCACTATGTAAAATAACTTAATAAACCACATTTATTAGGTTGTTTATGGTCTAAACAGGAAACCCCAAAAGGAAATATTAAACAAACCTAGTTTGTTTGATTTTCCTCATGGAATAATTAATTAAACCATAATTTAATTATTATTCCTAGTCATTTTTAACCCAAAAAAAAGAAATTCATTAGATAAACCTTTATTTATCTTATTATTTTCTAGGAATAATTATTTAAATCTTATTTAGATAATATTCCTTGTTAAATATGACCAAATCACCCACAAATAATTAAATAAATCATTATTTATTTAATTATCCTTCAACAACTTCCTTAAAAAGATAAATAAATCATTTATTTATTTATTATTAACAAATAAAGGGATTTGACCCAAGTCAAATACTTTTTCCCTCCAACAAATATAATAAATATTCCATAAAAGGTGGATCTAGATTTGGTTAACATTATTTTAATCATGCACCAAGATCTAGAATGACCCAATATTTTGTTATAAATAGGAGGGTTTTTCCTACCATTCTTCACCTCTTTTTGCCTATTAGATCACTCTGGATCTATACACTTGGTCACATTTTTCTACATTATTTGCTGTGTGAGCTCCCTTTGAGCTCTATTTTGTCTGGGTTTTCTACACCAACAAGAGAGAGAGATTCTAGATCTGAAGTGCTGAGGACTTCCAAGAACCCATCCCATTGAGGAGAATTGGATACGACTTCTTGTTTTCCTCCCAGGTGCCCTTAATATAAAAATTATTTCAAAAATTGTTCTTGTCTTGTCTATTGGATATATGGAGCAAACCTCTCTTTTTACTGTTTAATGTCTTTCTATGCATAGATCTGGTTTTTTGCAGCTCTTGTCTTGATCAACTAACTGTAGATATGAAGATATTGGCAGCCACTTTTGATGTTAGGGCTATTAGTTATGCGTAGCTAAAGTGGTCCTTTTTCATACACTTCGACAAAGGATTCATACTAACAGAAAGGGCTGAAGAGGAGAAGGGACACATGTGCATTGTATTCTAGCAAGTGCTTGATGAGAAAGTTGCAGAAAGTTCAACTCCTACACCAAAAAGAGAAACCTCCAAGATGAAGTTGGTATATGGTCACTGTTCAGATAGTAGATTTGGAAAATATGTAGAATATGACACATGTGAACTTTGAAAACATCTTCAAGAAGCACACCACATGCTAGTGGATAAAAGTGGGTTTCTAGAGTCATCTATAAGTTGGCCACCATCATCATCATCAGAGGCTAAGAAGATGAATGGATAATTTAAGGAGGTAATTATCATTTCCAGTACCAATCCTTATATATATGTGCATAACATATGAAAGGCATAGGTATGAATTTTCTCTCCAATGTGGGCTATGAAGGTGGAGGCCCCAGCATAAATGGCCAAGGTATTATCAAACCAATTTTGGCAAAGGAAAGACCGAAATATATGGGATAGGGATATGTACACAAAGAATATGGATATTTCTCTAAATGGCTTGAGGTGCATCAAGTATACATGAAAGAGATGGAAGCACCTTGTGACAACCATCAAAGCTGCAACTCTAAAGACATGTACAACTATTAAGACTTTTTTTCAAGGCATGGTGATTTTGAATACTAATGGAATCAGTAACTTTGTACATTTTGTGGTTCTTTTGACCATTGCATGGTTGTGTGTGAGTAGAATATGATAATGGTTAAGAGAATGGAGAATATTCTAGATGTCAATCATAATGATTATCTTCCACTTGAAAGAACTTCTATGTCTGCAAACAAGAAGAAATTTTTATGTGCTCATTACAAAGTGCATGGACATGATATTGAATGATGTTTGAAGTTGCATCTAGAACTTCTTTCAAAGAAAGGTAAAGACATTATGCTACATTATGCAAGGTAAGTAAGAGGTGGCCAAGAGGGCTCACAACAATCTTGAGCAGCCTTCAAGACAAGATTGTGCAAGAAGAGAACCCACAAGCCTAGGAGAGGCATGATTGGGTAGAATTAATGTAAATTTGTTTTGTAAATTTTGTAAATACTTATTGTTATTACTTGTTTCAGTAACTTTTTAAAATGAACGTTTATTTTCACTATGTTTAACAAGTATATTATTTTCATTGATTTATATATTGGCTTCTTATAGTCCACATGTTCAAGGATTTTTGTGAATGTACAAGATTGTCGTTCAAGTTGTCTACAAGTTTGTCATACGTTCACCGATACAAGAATTCTATTTGAAAATTGTGTGAATAGAGTATTTTTTTTAATATTGTATAATATGACTATTTTTTGTAGACAAGCCAAGGATGTCATGCAAAATTTTGCAGTAGTGTACTACTCATGTACAAATTCAAGTTGCAGACGTTAAAGCATATTTATGTTGTTTCTGATTTTCAAGATGGAGTCAAGTTTGTATTCAATAATTCAAATATAGGGATGAAGTTTTTTGTAGCCGTGAAAAGATGACTGTAAAGATAATCTTCATATTCCACTCATCATAATGTTATTCCTACAACTATGATAAGAATGTTAGCTTGATTCTTGACAGGATAACAGGTCTTCGGGAGGATGATAAGTGAAGTGCCTTGATTGGGTCTTGAGGAGCACCAATTGAAAATTTTGCAAACTGGATTGAGTTTTTGAGTATTTTTTAGTTCCATCCTCTTTATATTGACTAGGGAAGTAAACTTTTGGAGTCCAAAAGTTCCTAGTGGGGAGGTGTGACCAAGTGATGAAATTTTCAGTGAAAAATTAAAGTAACCAAAATTTGTTGCAACTAGTGTCAAATCAAAGTGCTCTTCATTATGAATCCAATGAAATTCATTTAACCTCAATCTAACATCGGGAGATCAAGTTATAAATTACTGAATATCTTCCCAAACATACAAAAAAATTTAAAAAATGGGGTTTGACTGTGTTTTTCTGGGTTTTTGAGGGCCAATGGAAGGATGCCACTTGGCCTCCCTCCATTGGCCGAAATTTGGAGGTTTCTCATTGGTCGAGGATGGACCAATAGCTGGGAGCCACATGGGCCAACGTGAGGCAGACACATGGCCTCCCCACATTGGTCCAAAATTTTATCATGGAGGCCAAGTGCAACCCATAGGAGTCGAACTTGTGACCTCCCCACATTGGTCCAAACTTTTATGATGGAGGCCAAGTGAAACCCATGGGAGTCAAACTCATGACCTCTCACCAAGAAACCACCAGAATTACCAATACGCCTCCGCATTTATTTTTTCATTTATATGGTGAGAACTTTATTTAAATTTTAATGGGAGTCTATTTGGGGTTTGGGGTTGGGGCTAAGCCCTAACCCTAGTCACCGCACCTACAACAACCAAGGGGTGGAACCAAGGGCCAGGGATTAGCCCTAGCCCTATGTATGGCCCAAAATTCAGTCTTAAGGTGTTAGAGGACAAATTAAATATCCAACAGAATGCATCAGATGTTAGAAAAATTGTCACTCTGTTAGTGATTTTTGGGGATAATTTGTAGGATAGTTAGCAAGAACAGATAATTTTTGAGACAATTAACTGTAAAAATCATGAGAGAGATTATAACACATAAATTTTGGAAATTTTGGCCAAAATGAGCCCAAAAAGAGGATGCCGAGGGGTTTTTGGATGTTATGAATCCAATGGAAACCTCCAATTTATGATTTGAGAATATCTACAGAGGCTTTTTGCAGGTTGAAGACCAA
>JAXQQM020067603.1:0-69623 GCA_034641835.2 Pinus albicaulis
AATACTCATTTGGCAATTTTTTTGCCTTCAACATACTTCTGGCCATGTCCATGATGGTCCTGTTCTTCCTTTCTGCAACATAGTTTTGTTGTGGTGTATATCTTGCGGTAAAATTACTGTATATGCCATTCTCCCTATAGAAACGTAAGAAATCTTTGGAGATATACTCTTCTCCTTTGTCAGTTCTTAGCCCCTTTATGTAGTACCTAATTTTTTTCTCAACAAGAGGTTTGAAGTGGTAGAACTGTTCAAACAGTTCACTCTTCTATTTCAAGAAATAAACTGATGTCCTTCTGGTGTAATCATATATGAATGTCAAGACATAATGACTCCCAGCTAATGATGGCATTTGCATTGGTCCACACAAATCTGAGTGGACAATCTCTAAGGGTTCCTTTTCCCTTATACTCTTCCCTGCTGGGAATGCTTCTTTGTGTTGTTTTCCCAAGATGCAAACTTCACATAGGCTATCTAGTTTCTCGATGAGTGGTTATCCTTTTACCATCCCTTTTCTATGTAAGAGGTTCAAACCTCCAAAATTGAGATGTCCAAATCTCAAATTCCATAACCAATTTTCGTCTTTCACTTCTTCTTGAAAGACCTCTTGTATGACTATTGCTACCACACGTCCTTCCTTCATGTTCGTTTTGAGCTTGAGAAGAAAAATCCTATTATTTTTGATATGCACTTCTACAGTGAATCTTATACTTAGAGGTATGTCCATGATTGTACACATATCATTCTTAAAAAGCAAATTCTAGCCTTTATTCACGAGTTGTCCAATGATCAGAAGGTTACATTTCAGGCCAGGTACATAATAGACATCTGGCACAACCTTCTTTTCTCCCTTCCTTGTGAGTATAGATACTCTTCCTTTTCCTATGACAAATAATTTGCTTTCAGTCCCCGTTGTCACTTTAGACTTCTCATTCTCATCCAGGTTGGAAAATATTGCTATGTTTCTGGTCATGTGGTTACTACAACCTGAGTCTAAGAACCATACATATTCTTGTTTTTCTTGTGCTACATTACATCTTCAACACACATTACTCTGATTCTAACTTTCTTTTGAAAAATTTACATCTTGCGTATTATTCCTGTCATTTTGTTTCTTTCTACATTAATTGGCATAATTTCCATACTTTTTACAATAATGACATTGGACATGGGATTTATCATACATTTTTCCTTGTGCTTAGTGTTGTCTTGAGCCTTCACTTTGATTCTGGGTGTTACCCCTTCCATTTGTGCTTGCAGGATTGTTTCTTCCACCTCTTTATGGGCTTCTTCCTCTTCCTCCGCAGTTTAGTCTTCCTTGACGTATACCTCGACCAAAAAACATCTCTGTCTTGAAAGCATGCTCTAATGAGGATTTTGTTGTTCTATTCAATCTATGTTCATGAGACATCAGGGATGCACCATGCTCATCCACTGAAAATTACGAGAGATCTTTTTTCTCTTTTATTGCCATTACTATGGCATCAAATCTTGAGGGTAGACTTCTCAAGATTTTCTCCATTGTTCTTCTTTCATCAAGTGTATCTCCATGAGACCTTATCTGGGTAACCAACCCAATCACATATGTGAAGAACGAGTCTGTGTTATTAGAATATTTCATAAAGAGAGTTTGAAAATCTCTCCTTAGCATTTATAACTCTGTTGTCTTCACTTTCTCCATGCTTTGATAGGCTGTCTTTAGAGTATCCCATGCCTCCTTAGACTTTGTTGCCACTGCAATCCTTGAGAAAATACTCTCGTGTACTGCCTGAAAGAGATAGAATAGGGCTTTGGAGGCCTTCTTCGTATTGTCTTTCAGCAAGTCTCTTTCTATTGCTATCAAAGCAATAAACGCTCTTGCATATGTTGGTTCTGGAAAGCCATTTTCCACCAAATCCCATATATCTTGTGAAGCAAATAAGGTCTTCATTATAATGGCCGAATAATCATATTTTTTACAATTGAAATGTGGTAATTGTGGATTTGTCAGGCTTGCATCTACTGTTGCCATTCTGACTATGTAAACTAAAACCTTCTTACTTCTGTAAAATCTTTCTCAGTACTGGAGACTTTTGCTTCTACAAACAAAAACAATCTTACAACTTTTTCAGTAAAGAGAGTTCGTTCTTGTATTGAGAGCCTAGACCTCCTCTGATATCGCGTTGGAATTTATTAATACAACAAACATAGGAAATGTGTTTCCCCCAGAACACAGAGATTTCAAATAATGCAGAAATTATACAGTCATACACAGACAACGTAATAACAAAGGAGATGAATGAAACTCGGTTTTCTATTTCATCACACTATCAAAATGAAATTACATTTCTTTTAATAAAAATTGATGAAGCCCGAAAACCTAATTCTAATCAATCTGATTCATTGTTGAACAGACGTTCAACAACTTTTCGTCCTTGGGCTGTCAAAAGACCCATATCTTCATTAAATCACTACACAGGCTGTATTTCTGTTTATACATAAAAAAACGTAAAAACATGTTAAAAACATAAAACCGACGGACTTCAACCTTTATGTGTTTCGGCTCTGATTCCTCATTGCATCCGGCTTCTTATCACAGATCGTAGATCGACAATCTTAAACTTTAACTAGCGTAAACATGGGTAAACATAAATCCTTGTGGGCACGATTTGCAATGGCATGATCGCATTGCAAATCAAACATTTTAACTTGTTGGTGCTAAGCGGTAAAGTCAAATGGTTGCAAGCTAAGAGGTAAACTCAAATGGTTGCGAATGCAATGTGGGATAGCACAATCACATCGCATGGAAAATAACATAACTTGTAGGTACGGAAAGGGAAGTGGTAATCTCTCCGAAGTGCGCTATTGCGGTGCGGTTAATTGTTGGGAAGGCGGTAGGGGAAATATAAAGTAATAAGGCCCAAAACAAGGTTTTGGCTCATGCGGTCAGGTTAAGGTGTGTCTTGTCGGATATCACATCCACTTTAGAATAACATATGGTGAATGGCTTAAGGTTAAAACAATAAAAAAGTTGCGACTGCGTGTTGCGGGCAAAGGTAAGTTAGGGTGCTGGTTAAAGAATTAAACGTAGAGGATGGCTCGGGTACTCTGTTTGCTATGGTTGCGCGAAAACGCCTTCAAGCTCTTAGACCTTTACTTATCCTTCTCTACAAAAAAATTTATGAAGTGTAGACTGCTACAGCTTCTCATTCATGACAATGATTAAGAGTATAATTCCATAAAAAAACCTTTGCTTTCGACAAGTGAGGGAGGCCGCTTTTTCTAACGGTGTTCAGGAGGGGATATAATTGCAGGGAAGAAGCATGAGGCGTCGTGGCTTCTCTTATGCAAGCCCTAAGGTTTCTCGTCCGGGAAGCCATGCACTAGACACGCCCGATTTTCTAAAGCAAACCGATGATTACATCGCGGCGCTGAAGCAGCGGATTCAGGTCAAGCAGGCACTCGTAGACTACTTCTCGAATCAAAGCGCTGATTATATTTGCAAGATCTACGTCTAACGCAAGCTTTCCAGGTTCTGAGAAGAAGGTCGCAATGTTTGGTTATATCTCGCGCGAAGAACATAAAATATTATATGGTGTGGAGGTGGGGCGTTTCTAAATGTATGCGCCAGTTGATGCTGGACGCTCGTTTAGAAATTAATTTTAATTAGGTGATTCATTAGGGAGGACCTGTCTGTAAATCTGAAGTGTCTTTTATCATCAGGCTTTTATATTTCTATCGCTTGTTGTTACGGCCAATAGCAATATATATATATATGGTTCACTTATTTATTTTCCAAGTCTGCGTTCTCCATATCAAATTTGATAATAGAATTGACAATTTTTTGGAGTAAGAGGACCAATTATTAGTATTCTCTCTACTCAGATTACAGTATAGATAGAGAATTTTAGAGATCCAACTCACCTGTAGGTCCTCCTTAGTATCATTTTCGTGAGGGTTCCAATAAAAAAAATTTCATAAAACCGTATATGGCCGAGCGGTTGATGCGCATTTGGAAGCTTTAACATGTCTTCCTAAATTCTTTCTCACGATAAGTTTTCGGCTGGGTGATGGGAACGAATTTTTTCTTTAGAATAAAATTTCCTTTCCCAATAAAAAAGGCTAGCATTTGGGGTTCAGTTTTGTCAAAAAGATTTTTAATCCAATTTAACTGTTTTGAAAGGTAAGCTCATTGTATCATTATTAAAACTATGGATGGTGGACAGTCCTCTATATGTCAAAGAATAATGTGAAGCTTTGAATCAGGAGTGCATCGTATCAAAAAATTTGATCAGACATTATAATTACTTTTTTAATTCATTATAACCAGATATATTTGAATAAATTTATAAATTTTATTTTCAATTTAAATTGGAAAATTAAATATGATATGCTAAATATTTTTAATTATTCAGTATTATAGTAAATATTTCTTTCCTTATATAATCTAATTTTAAATTTACTTTGACAACGAATTTAGTTTCGTTATATTATTTAATTGAAAAAATACTTGACAATTGAATTTAGTTTTGGTACTATATGAAATAGTTTTTATATTCCCACTCAATTTCAAGTTTCATAAGTTGATATGTTGCTTCGTTGCATTTTTAAATGAGTTTCTTATGAGAGGGAAACTAATTTTTCACGAAGCAATATGAAATGCTAAAAATTTTTAAGGTAATTTTTTAAAAAATCACATAAATCAATATTGATTTAATAAATTTAAATGGTTTTATAAGTTTAAATTTAAAATAATTTATAAAATATATTATTTTTCAATATTCACATATGTTGTTAACATTTTTATTTTATTTTTCTAATTTTTAATATTTTGCATGGTAATGTAGTTTTATGTAAAAACATTAACTTATAGTAAATGGCAATTTTTTTTTCTACTTCTATATATCTATAAATATTTAAAAATTTCTAGATTTTATTTTTATTTTAAACTTATGAATCATAAATACTTCAACACAAAGTTCATACTTTTGTTTCTACATAGTAGTGATTTACAATGAAGACAATTTATTAGTTTTCTAATCATCATAATAATCAAAATGTAAATTCAATTATATTTAGCCCACTTTTGAGCTATTGTTTGAAGAAAATGTAAA
This sequence comes from Pinus albicaulis, assembly GCA_034641835.2. NCBI lineage: Eukaryota > Viridiplantae > Streptophyta > Pinopsida > Pinales > Pinaceae > Pinus > Pinus albicaulis. The sequence goes on from JAXQQM020067603.1 coordinate 5,091, forward strand.
ATTACCTCATGTCATCTACAAGTTGTAGCTAGCCATGCATCTAAATATGTAAAGAAAATAAATTTCTAAAGCCAAAACATAAGCCAAGAGATCTCGATCACCATTATTTGTTAGAGGACATTGTTGGGGTTGTGTCTTGTGCACTTGAACATGATGGAGGTTCGTGACCACACAAAAGGTGACCTTCAATAAGCACCAAGTGGGAATTGAGGCTTACCATGTAGAAGCACTCCTATTGTTGGTATCTCTCAGTTTTATTGAAGCATGCAATTACCTCAATCCAGTACTCATGTTTTTGTTTGAGCACCTATCCGAAGAGCATATTCATTTACCAGCTAAGAGTGATGGAATTAAGGCATTGATTGTGTCATTTGTTGGCTGGGAAAGGGTTGGGAATTGTGTAATTCCTTGACTTGGAAAGTCATAATAGCTGTGACAATCATTGGTTGTTAAATTTTCGCATTGGTGGATTTATGACTAAAATTGAGTTGGAGTAGTATAATGGAAATAGTAGAAATATATTAGCCTTTTTTTTAGCATCAGGTCTGCTAGAAGGGCCACGACCTCTAGAAACCCCAGTGAGAAAGAATTCTCCATCAAGGCATACTGTTTGAGAGCAGAGATGCCATGATACTAATAAACCTCTAAAGGAAGCAAGGACACATAAACCAGGATATAATAAGCCAAGTTAAAGATATGGGTGGAATTAAGAATTTTGTTGAGGATAATGAGGGGATGGGGTGAAAAAAAATGACAAAGGTGTTAGTTCCAGCAAGAAGCTTTGAGAAAAATGTGAAGACCAAACTAAATAGAACAACCCAAGAGTTGTCAACACCAGCAAGACACCTTGCAAAACAAAGATATAATTCCACAATCTAGAGAAAACCAAATTGAGAAACTTGTAGAGCTTATACATAGAATATTTTACTCATCTTCTAACAACCCACTCGGCTCTAAGATGCTGCATTTGAATCTTTCATGCAATGTTGAATGACACGAACTCCGACACTGGTGTTCCCTCTAACCTCTTCTTTGCACCAGGTTCAAATCTCTCCTACAAGATGGATGCTATAGGGGCCCATGCCAAGGGAATCTAGGCCATCAATTACCATTGAACTTGAAAATCCATCGCAATAGTGGAAATATCCAAATATCCCACTTGCGGCTAAGAGTCACCTCTTATGCATTTTAAGTGTATTTTCCCATATTAATGTGATAAAATGTTGAGGCTATTTGAACTTTTGAGTGCATGGTATGAGAAAGCCACAACATCCCTTCTTCTTTAATGTAAGAGTGGTAGTGAGGCGGTTGGCTTCACCCCTTTCTACTCGCTAAATTTTTTGCACATGGATTCAAGAATATATAATTTTACGGTTGTGAATGTCATTTTGATTAAAATATTTAGTTGATCCTTTCAACTATAAATATTTGATAATAATTTCATCAAATCATTTTTTCATGCAAATTGCTAGTTTTATTTTAAGTTAGTAGATTTAATTGATTTTTCGAAATTATTATTCATTAATCCTTTATTTAGTAATGTTTTTATCAATTTTTCTTTTAATTTCATAATAATATAAATACAAAATTTTTAATTATTTATTTATTGCTTTTAATTTTAACTATAGATCAATTTATTAAATAAAAATATCATTATTTAACCCATATTAGAGTGTTACGCTTTATTATATTTCGTTGATTCACCAAGTGACCATAATTGTGTCGCCACACAAAGTAACACAACACAAATTTTAGTGATCACATAATTGTCAATTATTTTTTCATATATATTATGGTCAAATCATGGAGAATTTTATCGAGAAAGTTTGCGTGATGGTTAATTTAATTATCTTTGCCAGATAATTCTCTCAAAAGTTTCATTGGTTTTGAGTTTACAGAATCCCAATAATGTTCGGTGAGTGATTCACATTATCAAGGTTTATAGGCCATTATATGGGGAAACAAAAAGGAGTTCCGTTGATATCGTGGCACGAATGTTGTGGTTGTACCATATCTGAGCCCAAAATACAATTATGTTAAATATGTCATTTTACAAGTACTAAAACATCGAAACATATAAATTGATTTTTTTCAAAAGTAAACTTGTGATCCATGAGACAATATTAAAATAAATATATTTCCTAAACTCACTCCCGATCAAATTCAGGTATTGTGTATTTCGGTGTCAAGAAAATGAGAAATCTGACATAATAGACTGATAACAACTTTATTTTCTGGCATGGGACAAGGAAATCTAGTAAATTGCCTAAATATCTTTTGTGCTCCACCACTAATTGTAAAAGTACATTTAATCAAATCATTTTTCATGTATGGAGTGTTATAACGGACCACATGGTTATCATCACTTAAAGGAAAATCATCCACACCACGCTGTCGATCTGTCTTTGTTTGTGGGCAGTCGCCATTGGAAACAACGCATAAAGGAATAACCATTTCTTTTGCTTTATGTCAATCAGTTATTGAATATGCCCGGAAGGCCGAATAATTTTTTCAAGTAAGTGGTTGCGTCCTACATTATCCTTTACGAAAATTGATTGGGAGTACCATGGACAACTCAATAGCATCTATTATTTCCGTGGAGGGACATGCCCATTATCATTACTATCTATAATGAATATACAGATATTTTTGGTGACATTCACGAACCAGCGATTGATTATGACCTGAACTCTGAATATCTTTGAGGAGTAAGTGGTTGCGTCGTGGATTTTCCTTTACCAAAACTGATTGGGATTAAAATGAACACCTCGATAGCATCTATTATTTCCGTGGACCGACATGCCTCTTATCATTACTCTCTATAATGAATATAGAGATATTTGTGGTGACATTCACCAACCACGTGCACGTTCTATTCTGTTTTCTTTTATAAATATTGTGCTCCAGTGAACGAGCGTTGTGGCCTTCGATATCGTAAAGGGAAATTTATCGGGAAAAATAACCTATCATTGAATAAGTTTTGCAGGTGTGTACAAATAATGTGGTGAATGCCCCGTATCTTTGAGTTGAAGGTGAACGACGCTACGGTTATTCGATGTTCGATGTTGCATGGCGAATACATGTAATCACTGCATGAACTGTTATACTAGTTGTTGCTCGAGAAGGCGTAAAGAGAGGCAGATAGGAGTATTGTTTGTGAATTATTAATTTGAAGTAATTGTAGTTTTTTGACATGAAGGAAAAAATGTATTGGAAAATCTGGAATTTTGAAGTTCAATGCCAAACATTAAAATTTAGTTGAATCTCTTAGTTGCAGGATTATCCAAACAATAAAACTTTTTGTGAAGCATATCCCTGTTTGAAACTCGAAATAAATTATTTCAGACTATTTCACCATTGAAATTTCATTTGAACTGTATCTTTGTTGCAGATGGACCACAATATGCTACATTCAACAAAATTGATTGCACATTTTGCCTTATTTTTAAAGAATAGTACAAGTATGTCGTTTCCAGCAACAAAAAGACAGCACATTTGAATTCCATGAAACAAATTTGCAACAGAGAAAAGAAAAACTTTGCTTGTGCCTACGACATGTTTATTATTCAATAAATACGGCCAACAATACATTAAAACATTGAACAAAATGCCTAAAAACCGCATAACATTTTTGCTCTGCCTCTCATCCAGCAACTGCAATCATAACCATTGACTGACAGTTATGCCATAGGAACCATTTTTCGAAAAAAACTCTCAATGAAGAATTAAAAATTCAGAAATAGCAAACAAGATTCATTTAAAAAGAAAACTAACCCTTCTGCAAGCTTGCACAATGTCAGATTTCCCAGATTGGGTACTTCGCAATTCCTACTAAATTAAAAGGAGATCGGCAAGTGTTATAAATTTCCAAGCTCTTTTTGTTATTCTTGTTACTAGCCACACTTTGAAATGAAATTAGCTACAACCACTTTGGCAATTCCGCTCTAACGGTCCTAATAACTATTTCTATAAAAGATAATGTTCAATTTTTACTATTATTTCTAAAAAAACCATTCAAATTTCTGAAAGGACTGAAGATTGAAAGCACCTCAATAAAGTATCGTTGAAGCAATGTTTCCTTGAGCACATCGTAAATACCGTAAAAATAAAAGAGATCGATCATCAACTGAACAAAAAAAAAGGATGACGGATATTGATTATCATCAAGTTGAAGGGCTCCCACGTTAGAGGAAACGTTTTAATATCAAGGCCATTTTAGAATAGACGAAAGAAAAGATAAAATAAAATAAAATATAAAATTGCTAAACCAACCTTGCTTTTCAATTTCAAGGGAAATTTAAAAGAGAGGAAACAATGTTAAAATGTATTTACCAAACCAACCTTGTTATATAACCATTCAGTCGAGGAAGGCTCTATGCATAATGGGGACACAAGAATAAGTCCAACAACTCACTCCCTATATTTTATCTGCAACAGAAGATGAGATTTTCCTACAGTATTATACTGATAAATACTTGCGATAAAAGTTGCAAAATCTATAGTACTTTTGTGTCTTCAAATATCTTTTTTGTGGGAGTTGTCAAGATAATCAATTCCATATATAGCACCTTTTCTAGGGATAAGTATATAGAGAGATATGGCATATCGAATATCCATATTCCATCCCCATTTAATGCCTCTGGAATCAGTTACAAACGTATTAAAAGAAAAAGTGGAGCAATACAGACAAGTGACATACAAAATTAAAGTGATTACAGAGAGATTACAAGTAAAACATAAACCTTTCTTTCACATTACCATTGAGTGCATATGTGAAGTGCGTTTGGTTGTAAATTTATTTTGCAATACTACAAATATCCCTATTTACCATGATTTTTATGTTCACGAAGGTATCGACTTTTCCTTCATTTTTTATGTGCATAAGTATACATTAAAAAAAGAATAAGCTATGTTATAAATTGCATTGTAATATTATTCATATAATAGTGATAGTGATGCTCTTACCAATATAATAATTGAGTCGCTATATTCTTATTTGATCAACCTCACTCTCCCTTCTTTGTATGGCCTATTCATTGGAGGTGTGAACATGAGTACAATTTTTTTATATGTTATAAATTACTGTCCAATGCAACCAATATCTCCTGCCTAAAGAACAAGAATAAAAAGGAGAACTCAAATAAATAGAATGCATGAACAGGCACAGTTACAAAATCACTACTTTGGCTTGTGAGCATGACAAAATGACCCAGTGTATTGAGACTTCAAGCTAATTGTAAAATACATATCCATGGGTATATAGGTAAGAAGTATTAGTAGAAGAAGGCTTCCCTCATAAGGAGGACCTATATTACAAACTGAGGCACTCAGCACATAATCATTTAAGGAAAAAGAATGGCCCTTTTAACATAGAGTGACAGGGCTATAGTCACTAGGCCAAGTTTGAGTGGTGAAAGTAGGAATGTTATCCTCTCCATCCAGGTTCAAATCCCATGTTTTGACATGTTTGTTCCTTATGAGCCAAAGGTTGATTGGGCACTTCATGAGTTTATTGTTGACGGGGATGGCATGGTACCAACAATCTCATTCTCCCTAACAACCTTGATGGTGCGGTGAATTGTATTTCAAAGCAAAAAGAGTAATGGGGCTATAGGATTTATACCAACAAGGCACAAATCCAGTCATCAATATTGAACAAATTTTATACACAGTTGCCCATTGAAATACCATTTTTGAATAAACATGTTTCATGAAACATGAAACATAATTCCAAAAATAATAAAATTAAAATTTCAGTACTTTACAGTAATTGTAAAAGTGATACCCATCATTCATGAATCATGATGTGTGAAAGTGGGCCACCTAAGAATACAGAATAAAAGACTGGCTTGTACAATATGGTGAAATGTATGATATAGAGCTTTCATTGATTTATTAAAAATTATCTTGAATATTTAATTCACGTCATTTATTAAATGAGAGTGGACCACCCATGAATCTAGACTAAAAGACTGTCTTACACAATATAAAGAAATATATGAATTGTGCTTTCATTGATTTCTTTTAAAAAATGGATTACTCTGTTTTCGTAGCGATACATATCTGTGTACATTATACATTCACCACCTAGGTAAGTTATGATCACACTCACCAGATTCTGCCTTTTGAATGAAGAAAGAAACTCAGTCTCTTAGTACAAAAGTGTTAGCATATCCAACCCTTTAGCCCTTCTCATGAGCCAAAAAAACATAAATATAAAATTAAAATAAAACAAAGATAAGCCAAAAATCCAACTGTGTTTATAATTCTTTATTTGATCAATATTATTGCCCAGTATAAAATTTGGTTAAGCCATGTATGAGACATTCGTGTTAGCCAACAATGCCACCTTTTATTTAAGCTTTACCAATAATGATTGAATTTGGACATCGACTCAACTTATTGCCCAAACGTAACTTTGACTATTGATCAGCAATGCAATGTTTTGCCTCTTAATCTCCCATATCCCTCTTTGTGCTTATTTCCATTGAATAAAATGAGACATGATGGGACAGGATCAGAAACCCGAGATAGGATACCTATGCATTTTCTTTAATCACAAATCTGTAAAACTTCAATTAAAACAAAATAAAAATAGATCTTACACTAGTCACAAACAAGTTAAAATAGGTATAATTTCTAAGGAAAAGAGATGCAATTTTCTTGCCTGCCACCATCTAGATGCGTTCTCATCACTTTTACCTAAGAACTTTGAATGGAAACACAGTTGCTTTATTTTTCACACATGTCCTACAAGCAGTGAGATCATATCATCTACGTTATTAATGTCCATTGACAACATAGTCCACTGAAATGTAACAGTCCTTGTTGCCCATCATCCAGAATCCCATCAATAATGAGCATATGGCTAACGCAAGCCTATGAGACTATCAATTACAAAGACGTAAACCTACCACCTAAAGTAGGATATGAACAAATTATTGACTTTTGTAGAAGTAGCGGGACCATAATCCTGAGCAAAAGACCAATTTCTGCTATTGAAGCCAAAATGGGCACCTAAAATTTAATATTCCACAATATACTCATTGTCTGAATCCATATGAATGTCGGATAGACAACGAAAACAAACCTATGGTGCCATTGATGAGTGACCTACTGAGATTTCTTATTATTGAACACTCTTTTCACACATTTTTAATTGTACAAAGTGTAAGGGGGTTAATCAAAACCTGGAGGAGCACAACGAGATAGGAAGCACATATAAGAAGAGCATTGGACCTGGAAGGAAAAAATGAGATAAATGATATCTGGAATGATTTATGAAAGATGCAAGAGATAAATGATTTCTAGCATGGACACTTTCAAGATTCAGATCACTGAGCAAATAACTTAGTACAAAATCTCTCAGATGCCCTTTCGAGTCTCACCTGACAGTCACACCAGCACTAGTCAAATATTTTTTTAATTGAAATTTTCAGAATATTATTAGCAATAGACCAGTGCCTAATGGGTAGAAGTAATTACTACCTTCTAACCCAAAAGGATCAAATACAACATACATCATTCATCCTCGGTTAGATGAGCTTTACAACATACAAAAATACAACTTAAATGAGCCCAATTGTTCTTTTCTTCACTTAAACTATTGCATTAGGTGTAGAAGTAAAGTCCAATAGCTAATGGGGGACTGACCACTATAACTCAAAGGGATCAAATGCAGCATATGCCATGCATCCTTAGTTAGTTGGGAGCTTTCCAACATACAAAAAAAAAATCAACTTAAATGAGTCAAGATGTCCTTTCCTTCAACTTTATCATTAGAGCCATCAACTTGCCCCTACCTTTTTAATGAAAGCTGTTGAGTTACATTTAAGGAGGATTATTTGAAATATTTGGAAAGTAAACTGCAATACAACCTTTCACAAATTTAAACATGCTACATAGGGTGTACTGCATAGGGTCCTAATTTAGTGAGTGGGTGTTCCTATTTCCTCATGACAGAGGCCTATACCTTATATCCTCTCATCATTTAGATTGTATGCATCATTCCACTGCAAGCAACAATTATATCTAGTACATTGTGGTTTAGTTTTTCTAATATGAATATGCTTAAGACTATGTTTTCAACATGTATAGGCATCACTAAACATTGACAAGGAATAAAAATTAAAAAAGTAAAAAAGTAACCACAGAAAGGAGTTAAATATTTCATTAAGTTGATTGTTGAAGAATTTTTGGATATTAACATATGGAATCATTAATAAACAATTAAATGCCAATGAATAAGAAGATGGTGTGTTCATTGGTGAAGAGAAGGTTTGAGATAAGTTTAGCCACACAAATGGGAACTAATCACATCATCATATAAGAAATACAAGGATTTTCTATGACCTATTATGATCAATGTCAGGCAAAAGGATTCAAGTAGGAAATTTCTTCAAAATTTCTGGTAATAAACTCAAACATTCACTACAAATAAAAGGTTGATACCACCAAAAATCACACAAAGGCTGTTGACTAAGAGCAAAAAAACACAAAAATTGGGGTCTCTCATATCTGTTTGCTAGAATAAATTGACTATGTCGGCACCCTAAATTGATAGAGACTTTATTGTGCTTATACTAAGACCTTAAAATGAGAAGCTAAACCTAAAGAGAGTTGTGAGTCCAATCCCAAAAGAAGAACATGCTGGCAATTTGGGGATGAGACCAATTTGAATTCCATGGTGAATTTGACAGAATAGATACCTTAGAATGTTGATTTCATAGCCAAAGGTGATCTAAATGAGTTTGAATCTCTAATGTCAAAATATGTAACCAAAAAAATGGTAAGTTGACGGAACATAACTCTCTAATAAATGCAACCATCCACAATCATCTGAATTAAAAATAGCTATATATTCTATAAGAAAGTAAATTTTCCAACTTCAACCTATTTAGGACCTGTGTATAACTCCGGAATGGAATTTTATGGTGCATCATCTCATCTATTTCAACCTGAGCGTAACTGTGACAATGCATCCAAGGGTACACGGGTTTTTCTTTTAATTAATGGAAAAAAAATATAATTGTATAGCATTGTAGGATTTGATGCTAGGTATAATGATGCCATACATTTATAAAGTAATTTGTGGTCCTACACCACCATACATTTTATAGAGTAGTGTGTTCTCCTACAATGTCATGCATTTTATAAAATACTTTGTGATCCAATGTAGATACAACAAGTGTGATTGCAGTTAAAAATATTGCATGCCCTCAATGAGAAGATGGTCAACTTCTGATGCCACTTGTTAGTAACATAGGACTTCCAGACCAAACTGCTGCCGAAATAGATGACTACGTTAATCTGTTCCCAAACAACATTTCATGTTTAATTAGCACAACACATATGTTGCCACTTTACATAAAAGGCCATTGCGATTGAAGATAAGGTTAGGTTAAACTCCAAAGCTTGAGCCCGAACACTGAGCTTCTTATCTACCAACATTTTAGCATGGTTTGCGGACAATACTAGCCATCAAAGCCCTAAAACCTGAAATCTTATCAGTGCCGCTGACTGAAGGAATTTGGAAAATGCTTTAAATTCATTATACTCGTTGGATGCACCTCTTATACGATCCTAAGAAAGTCACAATGCATGTATAAAGGTCAATGGGGCTAAAAAGTGCAATCGGTGATATCAATCAGTAGGGATTGTATAGGCTAACCCGAAAGCATAAAGAAAAATATAACATCATCAACAAGACAACATGACTTAAATATTACATAAAATAAGAGGAAAGAAGAGAGAAAAGGGAATCCTAGTGAGAAGATTTCAAAGTCCCATTTGACCGAGGATAGTCTCAAAAGCCTAATGGCTTATATGGTTTCTCTAAGTAGAACCCGTATATTGGGCATCTCTAAGCCAACGGAAATTTTGCAAGAGTCGTTTATGGAGAGGATGCTAAGAATAGAAGCGTCCCGTATTTTAGTAAAATAATAAAATCCTCTGCTGCCCTCTGATTTATTTTTCCCCTACAATAAATCTACTACTGAAATAACAATTTTCGATCCCACTAGTAACCATGCGCTTGAGAAAAAATAAATTATTTCGTGACCTTGAATGCTAGGGTAAAAATCAGAATGTGTCAATTACAGTTTTTTTTTTTTTTTGAAAAAATATAACATCTGTTTAATTGTTTGATGCGTTCTTTTTTTATGCCGTGTCAAACAGATTTCTATATGCTTCATATATTCCATTAAAGGTCAATCAAGAACCCCATTATACACACGTTAAGGGTTTTAAATTGCACTTACATGCTAACTCGTTCAAGACAGCATCCTCATTCCCTCTAGATTTTCTCCAACTTCAACCAACGGAAAATCCCTCAACTTTTCCCTAAAAAATGATAGGAAAGATCCCTAAAATTCATTCCTTCGCATCCCTGTATTTTCTTTCCAAGCCCTGCATCTTTTAACCGAAGGTTCCACAAAATATAATGTTCCCAAAACACGCCCTGGCTGCAAAATTGCATGTAGAATAACCAACAAAAAATTATAGAACCCTCAAGAAACCCTCCTGTTGGATTCGCAGAGCCCAATCAACGGCTAAAATCACAATTCCAGTGAAAATTCCGCCCCACTGCATGAGAGAACGATTTAGGAAGACACGAAAAGGGGCAACTTATGAATAAAAACTCTGATACATTGAGATCCAATGCCAAGCTTGAAAATTTACCAATACCACTAAAATGTGTATACCTTATCAGATCAAACGCAACGACACAGAAGCCAGCAAATTGATTTCCTGTGATTGAAATTGATATTCCACGCTTGTAAAAGAAACCTGCAATTCGATGTTATACAAGAACAACGATGAAAACCCGATGATAAACTGTCTAGCATAGGCCGACGGATTGACATTGGCACTGGAATTGAGGTTAAATGGAATACCGGCTCCTACATAATACAATTATAGAAGATGAATTGGGAAGAATTTAAAAAATAACATTTTTAATATATAAAAAAAATCCTTCATCGAGAGACTATAAACGTAGTTTTATTAATTACCTAAGGATAGAGAAATTACATTCCAGAGGGCTGAAGATCCTTCCTAGTGAACCGAGGAAGGGGCGTTAAACTCCCACCATCCACATTGAGTAGGCATGCTGGAGTATTGAACGACAGAACAGAGTAGAGAAAACTCGAAAGGCGCCTCAACCTTTCCGGTGGTGCTCTAGCCAACCCATTTTCGTGTCGACCTCATTAATATGTGTAAGTCTCTTACCTCGGTAGAGAAATTTCAGAGTCAGACAGAGCAAAAACAAGCAATAAAATGAGTTTAGGCATGATAGGTAAGGGTTTTTGGCAAAAATCCGTTCCCGCTAGGCTCCCCCACTGCCTTAATTGCCAATGACAGATGCAACGAAGGAGAATGACAAGTGGACATGGGATTCCGGACTTAATCCTAACCGGATCTGCTAATTTGGTGCTACATAAATCCTCCAGTACTGTGACAGCTAGTATGGAGTAAACCAAGAACATAAAAATGGTGCAGAAAGATGTCAAAGAGAAAAAATACAGGTGTCATTTCTTTAAACCATGAACAGGTGTCATGTTCACATAAAAAGTGTTGACGATCAAAAAAGTGATCTCATTCAAAAGAGAAGGCCTATCGGCCTAATTAAAGTTTGTCCATTAACGTCGCTCAGAGGTTATATGAAATTAAAACAAATTGAAAATTATATGAAATTAAAATACTTTGAAATAATATAATTTTTTTTATTAACGAATGTTACATAGAAGGTAGTACTTATTATATGCTGTTTAGTTTAAATATAGATAAATCAAAGTAAAACTACTAAACCTGAATTTAGTGTTAAAGGTTTATGATTTAATATAGGTTTTACTAATTAGTTATAAATTGAAGTATTTTTGTAATTGGAATTCTGTATTGGAGTAGTGTAGAGTCCAATAATATCTAACAAGAATAATATTTTTTTATTGTAATGGTAATGTTTTTGTTGAGAAAGTTGTCTAGAAAATTTTATATATTCTATGTAAAATGTAGATAGAAATATTTTAAGAGCTAGTTGTTCTTGTATATGTTCAATATATTGCTTAAAAAATATAAATATTAAAAATTAGATTCCGTTTATTGACACTATTATTTGTTACATAAATTGATAACCATTTTAATTTACTATTAGTAAAAACATTTTTTATTATAATTTATTTTATTTTTACAAATTCATTTTAATTCATTGCCTTAAAACAAGTTGTATAACCAACAATAAATATCGAGAAAATATAAATAATTTATTTGTATGTTTAAAATAATTTACAAACATGATAGTAGTAAAACTTATCAAACATATTCTTATTTTATGAAATAATTTTATAAATTATATTGTAGTTTTCCTTATTTTGAATAATTACTACTTGTTTTAGTTTTAGGTTTTATATATTACGATTTAATATTAAGATTTAGGTTGTAACATCATTTTAAGTAAAGTTAATTTCTACATTGTTTAGTATATTTCTTTGATGCAATAAAATTTCATAATATAATGTAAGACAAACAATCTAGACAATTACTGAAGAAATAATATATTTTAAATTAAATAATATATTAAATGAAATGGTGGATCAACTCAAAAAAATATACATTGTTTGAGCTAAATTAATTTCTCCGTTATTTAGTTCCTTAGTTTGATGCCATTTGAACACAGTCTCCATGAGTCGATTTATACGAACATGACAGCCCTAAACGGTACGAAACATATCCTAATTTTATGAAATAATTTATAAATTATATTGTGTATTTCTGTATTGTAAATAATTACTACATGTTTTAGTTTTAGGATTTAAGTATTACATTTTAATATTAATATTTAAATTGTAATAACATTTTTTAAGTTTTAGATTCAAGCATATTACATTTGTGGTTTATATTAAGTTTAATAATAAAAAAATAAAATTTGTATTAAGTATTATATTCCAAGTTTAATATTATTACATTTATACTAATGTTTATGTTAACTTTCAAAATAATATTAAATATATTTATATAATTTAATAATATATTAATGTTTAATAGTAGATTAATTTTAATAAGTTTAATGTTTATATTAAATTAATCCCTATTAAATGCTTATATTAAAATAATATTTAATAATATCATTATTAGTATATATTATTATTAATATTTTAATAATAAATATTATGAATTTTAATGTCAATATCAATTATTATATAAAATTAATAATATTTATTCAAAACATTCATATTAATAAATGTTATTGTTAATACTAACAATAATAGCAATAATTTTAAATTTATATTAAAAGTAATTGTTTTAATAAAATTATTAATATAATATTAATCATATATAAAAAATAATGTTAGTAATATTATTAATCATAATAATTTTATTAAAAATATCAATATAATCTCGTGTAATGATGCATCCACACTATTTATTCAATAAGATCGATTGGATTGTTCACGTTGTCATGAGAATGGACCACATTAATTGGTATTAATGTGAAATGACATTTATCTAATCAATATAATGCATTAAATTAATAATATAATGCAATTAGTATATCAATGAAATGTTTATATTAAAATAATAGCATTAATAACATCATTTATACAATAATAATTATATTGAGAGAAATAATATCAGTAATACTATTAATTATAATAAATTTTAAAATTATCAACACAATTCATTAAATTATTAATAAAATTGAATTAATTTATCAATTAAAAATAATTATAATATTAATAACATAGTTCAATTATATTGTATTGAACTATTATTATATGAAATTTCATATAATAATTTAACACTAACCATAGTTAACCTATATTATATTATATTATAATTAAATTAATAAATAATCTAACTAATAACTCTATAATATATAATTAATAGTTGTAATTATAGTTATAGGTTATATAATTATAATTTTAGTTATCGGTGTCCTTTATTTTAATTATTACTTATATAGTTATAATAATATTATAGTTAATAGTTTAACTATAATATAGTTATAGTTTAGTATGTTTATTAATAATATCATTACTAAAATATTAATTATGATTAAAAAATAAAATTACTAATATTATTAACTATATTAAAATTTTTAAATCATTAATAAAAGTAAAATTATAATATTCACATTTAAAAAATTTAAATATTAATATTATTAATTTAATTAATAATATCAATATTATTAATGTTGTTAATATATTTATGATAAATAATATTAACATTAATATTAATAAATAAGGTAGAATATTTTTTTTAATAATTAATAATATAATTATTAATAAAAAAATGAAATTTAAAAATGTTATTTACTATAACAATATGATTAATAGTATTAATGATGTGATCATTGATGATTGATAATATTATTGATAATACTAATCATGTTAACATTGTTAATATAAATAGTATCAAGATTAATATTAGTAAATGTAATTAGTAATATTTACATTCTAATAAAAATATAATAAGACAAACTTAATGATAGATAAACATGGTAAAACAAACTCAATTATGGTTATAGATAATTAAACGTTAATCAATGTCATTCATCACTCATGCTCAAGAATATACTAACATAGTTATCCATAATCAACCTTCGTTAACCTTACTCAACTGTAATCAGCCATAGTCAAAGATTATTAATTAAAACATTAATTAAATCAGTTGAAAATATATTAATTAAAACATTTATAGATATTTTTTTAATAACATTAAACATTAATTTAAAAATCTATGAAATAATATATTAATATTAATTAGTATTAATATTAATTTATTAACAATATTATATTTTATATATGTATTAGATCATTAATACATAATTAGAATAAATTACTTAATATATAATTATTTTTTTAAGCCACATTAGTCATACATAAGTAAAGATCAACACATTAAAATATTTATTAATTAAAACATTTATATAAAAAAAAATTATAACATAGGTGATATAATATATTAATATTAATTTACTAATATATTAAAATTATTATATTTGACATGTTAATTAAATCTTTAGTACATAAATACAAGAAATTAACTAATAATTATTACATAATTATTGTAGCTAACCACTTGGTCAATAATAATTTATTAATAATAACTAAATTTATTAATAACGTTAATAAATGATAATATTAATTTTCCAAGGGGTGTTGGATAGATGGTGATCAGATTCTCTGTCACGGAATTCCTTGATGTGAAGTCATTGAATCAATTTCCTACCTCGGCCGCGGTGGTATATGAAACATGATGATGATGTAATCCTACCTAAACTTTAAAAAAATGATAATATTAATTAATTAATAATAACTATAATAATAATAATAATAATAATGTGATGTTGGAATTGTACACAAATGTTTATAGTTTCATAGTGCGACAGAGAAAAATTTGGTCAAACACATTTCATAATGTGGATGACTCTTCGACTATGATTTACTACGTTTAACAATAAAAAGTGTTCAACTTTAATAAAACATAATTGCATATCAATATTGTTGACTAATATTGATTAGTAAACATGTTGTTTTGATAGAATGGTAAATAAATCTATCAAATGTCACAATGTGACGAATATTGTCACAAATATGACAAACATTGTCACAATGTTACATTACATTTCAATTTATCCAACGTCGCAATGTCACAACTACAACATTAGTCAAGCACATTTACTAATCTAGTTGACTATGCTAGAGTATGTTTGGAAATCAACACTCCTCAGCCATGATCAAGGTCTATATGGTTGAATCTAGTCAACCATAATGAACCACGATCAATTGTAATCAACATGGTCATTTTTTGTCAACCATTGTTAACCAAGAACATTTCATGTTTTACATTCTCCTAATTGCCAACCATAGTCAACAATGGTTAGAATGGTGAGACATAATCAACTATGGTTTGTATGCTTGATTATGGTCAACCATTGTGGCCAATCAAGATATTGAAGGTTTAATATTGTACAAATCGCTATTTATGGTCAATCCATGTCTCTATGGTCAACCATGGTAAACCACGATTAATCAGGGTTAAATATATTTAGCCATGAACAATGTATCTGTTTTCGACCATGATTATTCATTATTAACAAAAGTAAATAATGATCAACCATAATCAACCATGGCAAGCGATGGTCAACCATGTTTAAACATGGTTGAATTTCTTCAACTAGGATCAACCATGATTAAGGTCTCTCTGTTTGAATTTGATGAACCACGGTTTAGTGGGGTAAATAATGATTTTAGACCATGATCTACCATGGTTAGCCATGGCCATGTAATGTTAACCATTATCAACCATGATCAACGATGGTCAATCATCATCAACCATGGTCATTATGGTCAATCAATGTTTTTATGGTCAACCATGATTAATCATGGTTGAATATGGTTAAAAATGGTCGTTTTATCTATGGTTAATCATAGTCAAGGTCTTTGTGGTTGAATATGGTTAGTCATGATCAACCATGGTCAACCATAATCAACATGTCCATGGTTGAAAATGGTCAACCATGATCAACCATTGTCAACCATAATCAACATGGAAATTTATTCAATGTTGCAATGTGTTTATAATATTATAATATGTCTTGAGTTTATTAATACCCCTTTTGTTTATAATATCTCTTGGGTTTATTAATCTCTTTTGTTTATAATATTAATCCCAAGGGTTCATATTCTTAATTCCCTGGGTTGAAATCAGCTAGGTTTATAATATAGATAATCCCTTGGGTTTTTTAATACCTTCAATTTGTAATTTTAATCCCTTCATTTTATTATATTAAAAACAACTTGGTTTTATTAATCCATTGGGTTTATAATATTAATACCAAGGGTTTATAATATTAATATCTTGGGTTTACAATATTAAACCATTGGATTAATAATATTAATCCCTAGGGTTTTCAATGCTTGGGTTTGTAATATTCATCCTTTGTGTTTATAATATTAATACCAAGGGCTTATAATATAATCATTTGCATTATAGTATTAATAATTTAGGTTTACAATATTAATTTCTTTGGCTTATAGTATTGATCTCTTCAATTTAAAATATTAATTCCTTGACTTGTAATACTAATAATCTTTTTGCCTCATAATGTTGGGGTTTATAATACCATGATGCTTGAATGGTATAGGAATATTTCTAGTGTTGCATTGTGAGATACATTATCTCAATGCAACAATTAATCTCATAATAATTATAGTAATATTACATTGTATTTCAAATTAATCAATGTTACAATGTGACATTACAAATTCAGGGTTTTATGTTAGGGTTTATAATATTATGGTTTATAAAATAGGGTTGATAATATTGAGATAAATAATATTGTATTTAATATTGGGTTTATACTATTTGGATTTAATATTGTGTTTACAATATTGGGGATTCTAATATTGTATTTTATAACATTAAGGTTTTAAATATTAATGCAAGGGTTTATAATATTAATATTAGCATTTATAATATTAATTCAATAATTTATTTTTTTATTTCTAGAGATTTTAATATTAATATAAGGATTTATATTGTTGGCTTTATAAATTTAGGTTTTATAATGTCTTGATTTATATTAGGATTTGAATTGTGACATGGGAATGGTAGGAAAATCTATCCAATGTCAGAGTGTGACAATCATTATCACAAACGTTATATTACATTGCAATTAATTTAATGACGCATTGTCATGTTAAATGAATTTGTGTTTAATATTCTGGTTTACGACTGGGTTTAGAATTTCTAATCATAAGGTTTATAATTGTAGGGTTCAGAATATTAAACCAAGGGGTGTTGGATAGATGGTGATCAGATTCTCTGTCATGGAATTCCTTGATGTGAAGTCATTTGATCAATTTCCTACCTCAGCCGGGGTGGTATATGAAACATGATAGTGATGTAATCCTACCTAAACTTAAAAAAAATGATAATATTAATCAATTAATAATAATAATAATAGTAATAATAATAATGTGATGTTGGAATTGTACACAAATGTTTATAGTTTTGTACTATGACAGAACAACATTTGGTCAAATACATTTCATAATGTGGATGTCCCTTCAACTATGATTTACTATGTTTAACAATCAAAAGTCTTCAACTTTAATAAAACATAATTGCATATCAATATTGTTGACTAATATTGATAATTAAACATGATTTTTATATAGAATGGTAAATAAATCTATCAAATGTCACAATGTGACAAACATTGTCACAAATATGACGAACATTGTCACAATGTTACATCACATTTCAATTTATCCAACGTCGCAATGTCACAACTACAACATTAGTCAAGCACATTTACTAATCTAGTTGATTATGCTAGAGTATGTTTGGAAATCAAGACTCCTCATCCATGATAAAGGTTTATATGGTTGAATCTAGTCAACCATAATGAACCACGGTCAACTGTAATCAACATGGTCATTTTTTGTCAACCATTGTCAACCAAGAACATTTCATGTTCCACATACTCCTAATGGCCCACCATACTCAATGATGGTTAGAATGGTGAGACATGATCAACTGAGGTTTGTATGCTTGATTATGGTCAACCATTGTGGTCAATCAAGATATTGAAGGTTTAATACTGTACAAATCGCTATTTATGGTCAATCCATGTCTCTATGGTCAACCATGGTAAACCATGGTTAATCATGTTTAAATATATGTAACCATGAACAATGTATCTATTTTTGACCATGATTAATCATTATTAAAAAAGTAAGTAATGATCAACCATAATCAACCATGGCGAGCGATGGTCAACCATGTTTAACCATGGTTGAATTTCTTCAACTAGGATCAACCATGATTAAGGTCTCTCTATTTGAATTTGATGAACCACGGTTCAATGGGGTAAATAATGATTTTAGACCATGATCAATCATGGATAGCCATGGCCATGTAATGTTAACCATTATCAACCATGATCAACAATGGTCAATCATCTTCAACCATGGTCATTATGGTCAATCAATGTTTTTATGGTCAACCATGATTGAATATGGTTAGCAATGGTCATTTTATCTATGGTTAATCATAATCAAGGTCTTTGTGGTTGAATATGGTTAGTCATGATTAACCATGGTCAACCATAATCAACATGGAAATTTATTCAATGTTGCAATGTGTTTATAATATTATAATATGTCTCGAGTTTATTAATACCCGTTTTGTTTATAATATCTCTTGGGCTTATTAATCTCTTTTCTTTATAATATTAATCCCAAGGGTTTATATTCTTAATTACTTGGGTTGAAATAAATTAGGTTTATAATATAGAGAATCCCTTGCGTTTGTTAATACCTTCAATTTGTAATTTTAATCCCTTCATTTTATTATATTAAAAACAACTTGGTTTTATTAATCCATTGGGTTTATAATATTAATACCAAGGGTTTATAATATTAATATCTTGGGTTTACAATATTAAACCATTGGATTAATAATATTAATCCCTAGGGTTTTCAATGCTTGAGTTTGTAATATTCATCCTTTGCATTTATAATATTAATACCAAGGGCTTATAATATAATCATTTGGCTTATAGTATTAATACTTTGGGTTTACAATATTAATCGCTTTGGCTTATAGTATTGATCCCCTCGGTTTAAAATATTAATTCCTTGACTTGTAATACTAATAATCTCTTTTCCTCTTAATGTTGGGGTTTATAATACCACGATGCTCGAATGGTATAGGAATATTTCTAGTGTTGCATTGTGACATACATTGTCTCAATGCAACAATTAATCTCATAATAATTATAGTAATATTACATTGTATTTCAAATCAATCAATGTTACAATGTGACATTACAAATTCGAGGTTTTATGTTAGGGTTTATTATATAATGGTTTATAAAATAGGGTTGATAATATCGAGATTAATAATATTGTATTTAATATTGGGTTTATATTATTTGTATTTAATATTGCGTTTACAATAATGGGGATTCTGATATTGAATTTTATAACATTAAGGTTTTAAATATTAATGAAAGGGTTTATAATATTAATATTAGCATTTATAATATTAATTCAATAAGTTATCATATTATTCCTAGGTATTATAATATTAATATTAGGATATATATTGTTGGCTTTATAAATTTTGGTTTTATAATGTTTTGATTTATATTAGGGTTTTAATTGTGACATGGGAATGGTAGGAAAATCTATCCAACGTCAGAGTGTGACAATCATTATCACAAACGTTATATTACATTGCAATTAATTTAATGATGCATTGTCGCGTTAAATGAATTTAGGGTTAATATTCTAGTTTACGATTGGGTTTAGACTTTCCAATCATAAGGTTTATAATTTTAGAGTTCAAAATATTAATCTCATGGGTTTAATAATAAATTTAATTTATAATACTATTAATGTTATGGGTTCATAATATCAATAATCTATTGGATTTATAATATTAATTAATAACACGTATAATAATAGAATAGGTTTTATAATCTTAGGGTTTATAATATTTATGCTATGGTTGAATACTATTTTGTTAGGTTTATAATCCCTTGGGTTTAGAATATTTATCCCATTGGTTTAGTAATTTCTTTGGTTTCTATTATTAAAGCTTTAGTTTTTTAATCCCAAATATTTATAATGTTAATCGCTTTGGTTTATTAATCGTTTTAGCTTTTAATATAAATAATCCTTGTGATTTATTAATCCCTTTGGTTTGTTATAATAGTAATACCTAATCTTTCCTAATCTCTTGGGTTTAGAATGTTCGTCGTTTAATTATTTTAATCCCAAAATTTTATAATATTAATACCTAGGCTTGATTAATTGTTAAGTTTTATCGAGATAAATAATCCATTGGATTTATCAATGTCTTTAATTTATAATATTAATTACTTCCATTAAATATATATGGCTTATATTTTAAAAGTTTGGAATATTAGCTCCTTGAATTTATAATATTCAAAGGTAAGGCCGGTTTATAATATTCATCCATATGGTTTATTCATCCCTTGAGATTATAAGGCTAATACAAGGGTTTTATAATATTGATAGAAAGGGTTTAAGTCATGTGGTGGTCACGCTGCCCCATAGGAGAATTGAAACCTCGGTTAGCGTATCGGTTCAAAATCTATCCGTTAAATTGGATGTGGATGTGGCACTGTCACTGACGTCACAGGGTCGAACCACGTGGAGTGGATTAATCCTTGGAAAATACCTTTCAAGGAACCATAAATCTCCATCCAAACTGCGAGTAGTAAAATCCATAGAGAATCAACAAGTTAGCCAAAACCAATAACCGGGACGAATAAAAAACCCTTTGTTTGCAACAAGTTAGCCATATCGCTCTTCCTCATGGCGTTGAGGAGGAGATATAATTGCAGGGAAGAAGCAGGAGGCGTCGTGGCTTCTAGTATGCAAACCCTAAGGTTTCTCAAGCTGACTAGTGATTACATCGCGGAGCTTGAGAAGCGGGTTCAGGTCATGCTAGCACTTGTATACTGATTTTCGAATTAAAGCGCTGATTCTATTTTCCAAATCTACGTCTAATGCATTCTTGACAGGTTTTGAGAAGAAGGTCGCAATGGTTGGTTATATGTCACGGGAAGAACTGGAAACGTTGTAACGTGTTGACGTGCGACGTTTCTAAATTTATGCGCCAGGTGATCTGAATTAATATTGGACGTTGGTTTAGAATTTAATTTTAATAAGGTGATTCATGAGGGTGGAGCTATTTGTAAGTTTGACATGTCTTTTATGATTAGGCTTTTGTATTTCTATCATTTTTTTGTTATGTCCAATGGAAATAAATTTATTATTATATATATATATATATATATATATATATATATATATGACTTATTCATTTTCAAATTCTCTGTTTTCCGTATCAAAATTGATAATAAAATTAACAGTTTCTTGGATAATAGGATTGACCTTTTCTTGGAGGAGCATGAATTATTACTATTCTCTTGAATCATATTACAGTATCGATATATATTTTTAGAACTCCATCTCACCCCTCCTTAATATCATTTTTAGGAGGGTTTAAATAAAAATAATTTAATAAAACCAATATATGTCGTTGGTGTAACATACCATGGTAACCTCGTAGGAAAATGCATGAAGTTAGGAAAATTTTTCAAAATTTACCAATGCGTAACTTTATAATTTACTTTCTATATTCTCTCATTAAGCATTAGCATAACCATAATCATCACTTAGAGAAATATTTATTAAAAAGCATAGTGAGTTACACAACCATTACTTGTCCTTGTTATAGCATATTAACTTAAATTTCCTGCTATAACTATGCATCGATCCCATGATCATTTTAACTCAATTACTAAATCACCTAATTGATAATATAACCATCACATCATTAAAGAAATTAATATTATGAAAATGACACAATGAACAATCACATCATTAGGCACTGATATACCTTGGAAACCCGGTAGGGTGAAAACCAGCAAAACGTTTAATTTTATTATTAAATGCTCGTCAGGGTCGTCACCCCTCACTCAATGGTTATAAGGGAGTCCATCCCTTGACCATTGTCATAGAAATTACCTAGAAAAATAATATTAAATGCAACATAACTATCTATAAGCTATTACAATCATCATGATACCATTTACCCACGAATCCTCAATCTCGGTCTTTGTAGTCAGACTGTTTCCTTCAGTGGTTCATCGTGCAGTTGGAACTAGTAAAGTTGCTAACAACTCTTTATCTTCCACAATGTTAAACGTGAAAAATCATTTTCTGAAGTCATCCTTCTTTCCTGTCATTGCTGTCGTCAGCACACTTGATATCATGATTAGGTAAAATATTAAGAAACCAATAATTAATCTCTATTTGTGACACTTCAATAAATATTTTTACGCATCTATAAAACATAACCAAGTTGACATGAAATGTCTTCTTTAGCATCATTTCACATGCATTAGTAACAAATAAATCACTATCAAGTGTCGCCTTTCTAACAACCACTAAAAAAAATCTTGCATGCACTTTGATATTATTCCCAAAGGAAGGAGAACATACTATATAATAATATTGTCCATGAAAATGTATAACAAGCTTTCAAGGTAACTATCCCAACAAGAAATTTTATTTTTTCCTACTCTTATGTTTTCTTTCCAAAGGAATTATCCCAATAGATTCTATACTTATGCATGTGAATGCATGTTCTTTTCAAAAAAAATATTTTCCACCCAAGAGCTATTCATAATGGCTATTATCTATAACCATTCCAGCTCAATTTCAAACAAGGTTAACATAATAGTTATAATTTTGTGCATGCAATAACATAGCTTGTTCTTCTTGAAGGTAAAACATATATTTCTTTCCAAAAGAAACTAAATAAATATTTCATGGAAAAATAGACACATTTCTTTTGAAAGGGGTCAAACACATACAACTTATTCTTTGATGCATGCAAAGGGAGATTTCCTTCTCATCCAAAAGATCTAATCCTAAAACTATATTTTTTTCATGCATGCAAGCATATATATGCTTCTCTAAATAATCTTACATAATAAACCATGTGATTACTATTTTTCCTCTCTAAGAATCTAATCCAATAATGCATACAAGGATATATTTTTCTCTTCTATTCTTTTTGAAGAGTTCTAACCCAATAATTGCTTCTTCGCATACAAATATATATATATATATAGAGAGAGAGAGATATATATATATATATATATATTTATTTCCAAGGAATTTAACACCTCAATTATTATTTTTCCAAAATATACCTAACTAACTAGGTATTATGCATGAAATGAAAAATATTTTCTTATCATTTCACATATTAGAGAGATTTATAATAATTCCTCAAGAAATAACATGAATAACAAATTCTTCTCAAATAACGCAACCAATTTCCTTTTAGGCAAAGGTTTTATGTGATCTACCCCTCACATAAGTTATTTATATCTTTTTACATGACTAAAGTTCCTCATGCATGTAAATTCACATAATAATTTCTAGTAGATAAAATATACTAGATAATTATTCATGTGCACCTAAGAACATACTCTTTTCAAGAGTCCAATATTAACTTTTAATGCATATGCATCATGAGAATATAATTGGTAATTTCTTAAAATAAATAACTTAATTGTTTTTAAATAACTATCAACATAATTATTATGTCTATATGTACATAAACAATTATTTTTATCAGTTGAAATATCAGATAGAAGGACTCTTCTTTTATTCAGTTTTTTTTTTTTTTGGTTTAGAGATCAACTTTGGACCTGTATTACAAACATATGGAAATGAATTTCAGAAAACCAAAGGAGGTTTTCTTTTAGAACGGACTTATTAAAAATAATCTCTATTATTTTTTTCATAGGTGTCACGGTTTTGAAGATTCAAATGAATCTTTGTATCCCATTATTCTAGATTTAAATATTAAATAATTTCCTATTTCTGTCATCAAATTTGGACACGGTTTCCAACCAAATGGAAATGATTTTTGGAAAGCCCAAACATGTTCTTGTTTCTAATGGGTTCATTAAAAAAATCCTCTCTCAGTTTTTATATAGGTCTTCTGGTTTGGAATATTCAAACAAATATTTGGAGCTCATGTTTCTAGAATTAAATATTAAATAATACCCTATTTTTGTCATTGAATATAGACACAATTTTTGAGACATGAGAAACTAATTTTTAAAATCTGAAACAGAATTTTGGTCATAACATCCTTTTGTACAAAATCATCTTTAACTTTTTTCATGTCTATTTTGGTTTGGGATATACAAAGTCATATTTAGACGCAATTTTCCAATAACTCATGCAATTCATAGAATTATTTAGCCATAAGAAGCTTTTATCAATTCAAAACACATGAAATATTCTCATAATTCAATGAGTAAAACATTTATTACTATATGAACAAAATTGTATAGAGGTTTACTCAAGAATTAATCTTAATTATTTATTACATGATATTTTTCTTGCAAATGAATTCAATCACTATATCATAATGGCCCATATGTAAACAAAATATTTTTTGAAGAATATGGTTATTTATCTCTTGATGCATGCTTGGAATCTCTTCTTCCTCTTCCTTGGCTCCATTCTTCATGTATTCTCCCATTCTTCCCTCTGTTTTTCTCATAGGATTATAATAAATATAATTAAGAAAATAGAATGGCTTTTATAAATCCTAAAAGCATTCCAACTTTTCTAGATCATAAAGTATTCCATAAAGCACCCATAAATCTGATTTTTCCTAAATCAGAAAATCACTCCATAAATCTCCCATGCTTTTCTTTTAAAGCTATATTTTCTTTTTTCTTTATGAGAAAAATATCACTTATCCATAGTTTTTCCAAAACTATTAGTCATTATTTCTAAAACTCATCAAAGATACCAACTTGGACATATAATTTATTTCTATAGAAGAATATAATTCTTCTATATAAAATAATTAAAAAATAATTCTTCCAATATTCTTATAATTAAGAATTACAAGAATATTCTTTATGTAATATCAATATAAGAATAAATAACATATAATTATTTAACAACCCTCATTTTACAAGATATTTTACTGTGGCGTAAGCCAGGGATATTACATTTCGAAGCTTTAATATTTCTTCTAAAATTCTTTCTCGGGAGAAGTTAAAATAGGTTCGATGAGGGAAAGAACTTTTCGTTTCGAGTAAAATTTCTTTTCCAAGTGAAAAAATAAAATTATTAAAGAACAAATACGGATTTAGTTAAATAATAATTGCCCAAACTTTTTTGATTTAAAATTAAAAATTATAATTGAGAATGAATTTGATTCATCAATATTGGTTTGACAATGAATACATAAAAGAAGCTAGGTTAAATTTAGTTGTACCTGGAATAACTGTGGATAACTAAAACAAACTAAAGCTAAGTGTGTTTTATGTTCTGTTAATATGCAGATCCACCACAAGAAAACACTAGAGTTAACAAAATAAAGCCAAGTGCATATCACATACAATAACTAGAGTGGAACTCAAACTAGCTAAGGCTAAGTATGTGCATGTATACCAACACACCCCCTTAAGCATAACTTAGGTGAGTGTGATGCAAAATGAATGAGTCCTCGCAACAAGGAATTTTTACATACCCATATATAATGCATGAAAAGCAGAAAGAGGGAATACCCAGTGGGAATAAAACCCCCCTCAAAATATAATGCGAAAAGTAGAGAAAAGACAACTACTAGGCAAGCGTGTCCTTCACCCAGAGATGATCTCATATGAATCGAAACTTATAATTAGTGAAAATCTTTGCGAAGATATCAACAGTCTGCTTGGAAGTCGGACAGTACTGAAGATCGATGATCCCATCATGGATCTGGAGGAATAACCGTCA
Organism: Pinus albicaulis; assembly: GCA_034641835.2. NCBI lineage: Eukaryota > Viridiplantae > Streptophyta > Pinopsida > Pinales > Pinaceae > Pinus > Pinus albicaulis. The sequence goes on from JAXQQM020067603.1 coordinate 31,457, forward strand.
TTTTTATAAGTAGAGGTGTCAACACCCATGCTTGGATCAAGGACTGAATTTCCTTACACATGGTTGCATGCCAATATGGATTCCCTGCAACTTCATCATGAATTTGACAATCATATCCATGTACCCTATATGCATGCATGAGAATTCTTGTCTCTATGCATTCATTCATGTGCATGTGTGGCTTTAAAGATTCCTTTTTGGATTCATGCATGCACATACATGGTGTTATAAATTCTTCCTTAGATGCATGCATGGGAATCCATGGCTCTGCGAGTGAGAGTAAATATGGGGCATCATTAAATTGAGACCTCGTCAGATCTACATCATCAACAGTAAAGGAATGAAATTCTTCTTCTATGTTTTTGAAAGTAGTGCCTTCATCACTAGCAAAGGAAGATATTTCCTCATGTGCAATGTCTTCGTTATTGGGGATGAAGATAAAATTATTATCTACAATAGGTTCATTAACAATAGAAGAATCAGAGTCTTCTCGCTCAACATTATCTTGATAATCTTTCTCCACTTTATTGGAGTCTTCACCAGTTTCATGACCGTTATAATAACTCGAACTCTTTGCTTCCAAATGGTTTTCTTCTAGATCATTTTCATTACCATATAATTCTTTAAATGTAGTCCAGATTTCATATGGTGATTCAATAATTCTGATATGATAAAGAATATCACAAGACACAGATAGACGCAGTGTTCCATAAGCCATGTTAGATCTGTTTAGCCAATCTGACTTCTCATCCTGTGACATTGATTTTGTCTCAATTCCCACATGACTATTTGATACAAGACTTTGCTCCTAAGATGAAGCAAAATCATTGGCTTCCATTCATAATAATTGTATGGAGTCAGAATGATGCAAGTTTGGGAATTACATTCTCTCACTGTGTGGCTGTAGTAACAATTGCAATAATTCTTTAATATTCCGATCCAAAAATAAAATCGTCCAATAATTTCCAACGCTGTGATTTTCAAACTTGCAAAAAATTATTCAGACAACTTCTCGAAGCCCTTGTAGCTCTGATACCATGTAAAATTATTAGAGCACAAATATGGATCTGGCTGAAGAATAATTGAGCAAACTTGCAAGAGTTGAAAAAGAAAAATTAGAATTGAGAATGAATTTGATTCATCAATATTGGTTTCAGAACCAATACATAAAAGCATCTAAGTTAAGCTTAGGTGTAGATGAAACAAATATGGATAATTAAAGCTAACTGAAGCTAAGTGTGTTTTATGTTCAGTTAATGTGCACATGCACCACATGCAAGCACTAGAGTTTAATAACTAAAGCCAAGTGAACATCACATGCAATAAATAGAGTGGAACCGAAGTTAATTAAGGTGAAATATGTGCATGTACAACACCAAAAAAAAGATAAGTTTTCGACTAGATGATGGGAAAGAACTTTTTGTTTACAATAAAAATTCCTTTCCCAATGAAAAATGCGAGCATTCGGGGTACGCTATTGTGAAAAAAAATTGTTTAAAAATGATGGTGTAAAATACAAAGCTGCAATCGAATTTAACTATTTTTAATCATAAGGTTACCGTATCATTATTAAACTATGGATAGTGTACAATATTCTATATGTGAAAGAATAATATGAAGCTTTGAATTAGAGGAGTATGGTGTCAAAAAATTTGATCATGCATAATAATTACATTATTAATTCATTATAACAACATAAATTTGAAAAAATTATAAAATTTATTTTAAATTAAAATCAAAATTTTTGAATAAATTTCGAAGACTTATTTTCAAGTTAAATTAAAAATTTAGTATTATATGTGAAATATTTATAATTATTTAGCATTATGTTATATATTTCTTTCGTTATATTATATGATTCAAAAATTTCTTGTTAATTAGATTTAGTTTATGTAGATGTATGGAATAGTTCTTATATTTTAAATTAATTTCAAGTTTCATAAGTTCACATGTTTTTTTTTGCACTTTCAAGTGCGACTATATTAAGGGTTTCCCAAGCAATATTCAATGACCATAATTTTTAAAATCACATAAATAAATATTGATTTGATAAATTTAAATGGTTTAATAAGTTTAAAATTAAACTAAATTAAAATTAATTTAATTATTTTTAAATATTGACATATATTATTAATAATTTTATTTATTTATTTTCTATTTTTTAATATAATTCATGATAATATAATTTTGAGAAAAATATAAATCCCATAGTAAATCAGAAAAGGTTTCTCTACCTTTATATATCTATAAACATTAAAAAATAAAAAGTAAATAAAATGTTTATTTAAACTTACAATATTATAAAAGAAATTATATAGTTAAAATTTGTTTTTCTGTTAATTATTTTTCTTTATTGAATCACAAACATTTTCTTATAAAGTTTAAACTTTTGTCTATTCCTAGCAGTGGTTTACAAAGAGGGAAACCAAACCAACCACAATGAAGACAATTGAGTAGTATCTTAATCATCAAAATACTCAAATTCAATTCTAGCTAGCCCACTTTTGATTTATTCTATAAAAAGGCTATAAAAATTACTTTGAAAAGGCTGTAAAAATTACTTCACTTAATCTACAAGTTGTAGTTGGCCATGTATCTAACTATGTAAAGAAAAAAAATTTCTAAAAGTAAAAAACAAGCCAAGAGATTTGGATAACCATTATTTGTTACATGACATTATTGGTGTTGGAGAGGAGGTTTGGGATCATTTATATCCTTTCCAAGAAGCTTCGATCTCTCCGTTAAGAGGTAAGAAACTAGTTATACCCTTTCTCTTGACCGGGGCAACTATAAGTATAATTCTCCTCGCATCCTTTAAAATATCCCCACGCAATCTCCTTTCGTCTTCTTCTTTTCCTAGCGGGGTTCAGACTCTAACCTTTAGTGCCTTTTGCACTTGAACATGATGGAGGTTTGTGAACACACAGAAGATGACCTCCGATATGCACCAAGTTGGCATTGAGACTAACCAAGTAGAATCATTATGTCGTGTCTCAATTTCATGCAGGCATGAAATGACGTCAATCTGGTCCTCATATTATTTTTTAGCACATATCCCAAGAGCATATTCATTTAGCAATAAAGAGTGATGGAATTGAGGTATTGATTGTGTCATTTCTTGGATTGAAAAGGGTTAGTAATCCAACAAACAAATTAAATTTTAATTTCAAAATGACAATAAGCCTCATAGTCGTTGGTTGTTAAACCTTGGCTTTCCACCTAAAATTTAGTTGGACAAGTAGAATGAAAAAAAATGTATTAGGATTGATTTTCAGCATAAGGCCTTCTAGAAGGGCTAGAACTTCTAGACCACCAACGAGAAAGAATTCTTTGGCAAGGCATACCATTTGAGAGCATAGATTCCACTAGAAAAATCGACCATAGTGGAAGTGAGTACGTGTAAAGAAGGATATAGTAAGCCAAACTAGATCTATGGGGTGAATTAAGCATTGTGCCCATTATAGATAGGGGATAGGGTGAGATAACAATGACGAAGGCATTAGTTCCACGGAGAATCTTTGAGAAAAATGTGAATAAAAAAATAACGAAAACAACCCAAGAGTTGTCAAAATGACCAAAATTCCTTGCACACCAAATATATAATTCCACAATTGTAATATCCCGTTTCGGGGATATCTACAAAACACATGGCAAACTCCAACCGAGAGATGGGCCGGGAGGGCATTTACCGGATATTTCACCTCTAAAAAGAGGGCGAGATCCAGAGGCTACCTGGCCCTTTCCAGACTCTGTCTAAGAGTGAAAGATAAAGGCACCAAGTGGTATAGAACTAGAATGCTCAAAACAATAATAGACATATAATATCATAGAAAGAGAATACGACAACTACGACAACTACGACAACTCAACCAGGAAACATAAAGAGGAAATGCTGAGCCGTTTTATTAATCTGAGAAATGGAATGAAATAAAATAGGTGATCTTGCTCAAACCAGGTGAAGAAATACTCTCAGAAAAGACAGGAAATGGCTGCTCTATGAACTACGTCCCAGCTGCTGGAAAACTGCCGTGTAGCTGCTACTTCTGGAATGGAATAAAGAATAGGGGTTGATCCCCTCGCCGAAATGAGCTAAAAATTGGCAAACCTCCTCTCCTTGACAACCCAGACAAAATCCAAAAAGCATTCCAAGAATGGCCAACCCCAGAAATCACCAGAAACTGCCTACCCAGTGAATTACGCTGGCCTCCAAGGCAATGCATAGTGGCTAGATAGAAATAGTTGAAATACTGCCACAAACTCTGCCAAAACCCTCCGATGGGAAAAGGCTGACCCTCTGCTCAAAATCCTAGCTAAATCACCCGCAGAAACCCCAATCCAGAGCTCCTCCACAGTGGAATGCGTCCTCTCTCCCAGTGACTACGCAGTGTCAATAAGCTACAGCTCCGCAACAAACCCAAACAATGAAACCACACACAAAATGCTGAAAAAATATCCTTGCCCGAGCAGGCACTCGAAGTCCCCCGGGGCTAAGGGAGAGATCTCCGACCGGAGACACTCAATACACTAAACAGTGCTGCAGACAGGCTAAATAGCCAGCGTGCTCAAGAAGACATAAGTCTCACTCCAAAATCATCAACTCAAGAATGAATGAAATGAGGAGGCTCCTCCATCTTTCATAACGTTGGTTTCCCTCCAAAACGCAACATAGCCTCTCTCTCTCCTACACATCCTCATCCTTATCTACAAATAAGCTTGCAGAAGCTTCTAGAGTGTACATAGGCCCCCTCCTCTACGTGGTGTTAGGCCCTCCCTTGACTCCCACTTAAGTCACAACGTTGTGCTACTAGGTGGATGTCTTATTTCACTTAAGTGAGTTAGACCCTCTTCACTCACTTTTTATTTATTTACAAACTATAGATGGAAAACTAAACAAAATAGAATATTCCAATTAGCTGTCGCTAATTAGGAATATTACAGTCCCCCCCAGAAAAATGTTGATTTCCCTCAAGCAACTGAAGTGATGGATGCTGCAAAATCTTCTCGCTCTCCCAAGTGGCATCCTCATCCGGAAAATTCTTCCCTATCATCTACATCACCCTAATATGAAGGGATCTCTCAATGCCGGGATCCTAAACTGATCTCTCAGGGTACCAACCAACCAACAATCCTCCTGGATCCCATCGCCATCATGGCCAATAATAGCCCAAGTCCCATGGCTCGGACTACGCACTGCCTTTGGCTATGACTGATGCTCTAAGAGGCAAAGACCATGACCCCTGCTGTGCTGTATCTGTCACTATGTAAGTTGTCCCCCCATCGATCCTGGGTGAAATACCTCCCCAAGCAACTGCAAGGATAGAACTGAAGAATCTCCACTCAAGGCATGGAGTCTGGAATATAATGAGGAACATCTCCCTCATGTGGATCTTCCATCCCCAATTAATCATCCAAACAAAATGAGCCACCTCCCAACAAGGCAACTCCTGAAAATCTCCTTCCACGTCAAGCTCCGGTAATGAAGGTGCGCTGAAAATCTGAACTTGGAAAGCATCATAGCTTACCCCATGCTGTCCTTCTCTCCACTCATGACAAGTGTAGAGTGTATGCTGATCCTGGGCTGCAAAATTATTTCCCTCCAATGGCAAAGTGAAGAAAAATCCTCTAAAGAAGGTTCCTTCAACAATGAAGAACAAGATGGCCCAAAACAATCCATCCATGAAGAATAGGACATCGTCATCATGGAAAATCCTAATGAGAGGTTTGATAAAGGTCTTACATGATAATACATGATGAAAACAATTCCTCACAAGGATACAACGCAGTCTCATCCACTGCAACTTCAGAAAATTACATGGCACGCAATGTCCATGTTTCATCACATCTACTAAAGGAGAGTAAATGGCTGAATGTAACAACAATAATACATGATCAAGAACTTGCCCATGGCTGTAAAATGGATGAATATCAATCTTATGGCCCACCTCAAAAGAGAACAAACATTTGGCTGTGGTGGCCATATCTCCTCTCATGCTCCCATTAGAACATGTCGTGCAGAAATTGTGAGAATTTCTCCCACTCACGGACACATCCAGATCATGTGTCTCCCTCATAATCAAGCCTCCCATACAAATATGATATATATCAGAAAATGAAGACATGATCAGCAGAAAAATAAAGAAAACGTTGAAGGTTACAAGTAATGCAAGAAGGTACCAACAGCTTTCCCCATAGTGACAACACAGTTTTACAAGTTGCTGCTTGATACATGATATAGTGCATCAAATGAACATACATGTGGTGATAAAAAAATTTCCCAAGGCCATAAAAGAGATGGATGCCTCCATCATGTAGATTGGCCCAATACAATTCATGGAGCAATTTGACAAGCTTGCCCTCTTGTGAAGCAATGCACTGCATAAGAATGGTAAGAGTGTGCAAATCAATGAATGTATAAACAAGATTCTCACCATATGCTGGAAGTAATATGGTACATGGATCCATGAATGAGTCCTCCATAGTGTGTTGGCATGCTATGAAGAAGACTGAACCATGTGCTACAAAAAGATAATCCTCCTAATGCTTGGAAATCCAAGTCAAGAAAAATATGCCATAGATGTCTCTATCATCATTACCTCCTCTTTGTTCATCAAGTGCAAAAAATATGAAGTGATCCTGGGATCTATGGGTTATGGATCCACCATATCTCTGCTGGGCACACTTCATCCATAAGTCTTTACTCCAAGGTGACAACGCTGTGAGCTTATGAAAATAAGCTCCTGTCAATACACAAATATGTTCTTTGATATGCTCCTTGTCAAATATTCTTCCAATAAGGCTGCAACAAATGTGGAATACTTCCCAAGGTGGAAGTGCTTCCCAATCATCATCAAAGACCAAGGAGATAGTGCCATCCCCTCTTCCTGCAACATCATACAAAGTGTGAGAGAAAATCTGCCCTTGCTCTCCCAGAAACAAACAAAGCAACAATACATTCTGTTGCCTCCCCATACCTCCATCATACCAATCATGTGATGAAGACACAATGAATGATATGAGTATCATATCAACACCATGCATCCATACTATATGTTGCTCAATGATGAAAGTATCCAGCCATCTTTTCCCCGTCGTCCTACTCTTAGGAAGAGTATTTTCCAGGTGATGGCCAAACTCTTTCAAGAGTAACTAGCACAGCCAATCCTCTCGCTACCCGGTATCATAGATCTGCAAGTACAAGTGATGGCCAAACTCCTTCAAAAGTAACGAGCGCAGCCAAGCCTCCTGCTTCCTGGTATCATAGATCTATAGGAAACTCCCTAGCTCCTTTCTCATCATCCACATCCACTCAATCACCTATGGATGCATCCTTCTTCTTGTCATCCTGGTACTCCTCCCATGAGGGCTACCATCCTCCCAAATCAAATTCATGTCTTTTCACTTCATGGGATTTTGAAATGTACACTTCTCAAGGATCAGTGAGACCCTATCAAGAATAAAATAGGTGGTAGGAAAAAACCTCCCATCATGATGTGTATGGCTCAAGGGATTTCCAACACAAGCATGAGAGATGTTATCCATCCCAAGATGTCCTCCATCTTCTATCTGCTCTTGTGAGAAGGGAAGAAAAACATTGCATCCCATGGTGTGTCGAAGTGCATCTCCAATGAGATCTCTCCTTGAGACCTCCCTTTCATCCATAGTCTTCCAAAACCAATGAGGTCTTGGATATGAAAGTAGAAGTTCCTCTTTGAGCTGAGAAGAGCTCATTGAGAAATTGTCATCTCGAAGGGAGAAAAGGTTTCTTACTCCAAGATGTCTACCATCAATCTTCAAGGCTTCAAACCCCAATCTCTAATGTAATGTACAATCCAGCAATGGCTCATGAGAATGATGGCTTGATTCCTTCTTGGGCATTTCCATGTTGCACAGTGCAGTGCAACCAAGCTGCTCTATGGTAGCAATGGGATTTGACCCTTGGTCCTGCAAAAGTAAAACTCCACAATTTCCAAAAGAACTTACTGCAACAATAGTTTGTGGAAATTTTTATACCTTGATGTGCACTTGGAACTTCTTGTAGGGCTGCAAGAGTTCCTTCCTCACAAGTTTTCGCTGCCCCCACTGTTGATGCATGTGGCTGGTCCTCCATGAGTGTGACAGCATTTTCACTGGCCTCCTCAAGAGGTGATGTGATCTCTTCTTTCTTTGCTCTTTCTCCATGAAAGGTTTGGATCAACCCTTGACTAAATTCTGCAAAAGTCTCCACCCTTGCATGGCTCAAGTGGCTGCACCACCAATCATAGGCTTCACCCTCCAAATGCAGTGCTGAGATTTCAATAGCTTCTTTTCTTGCTACAGGATGTAGTAGGAAAAATGCCTCCAAATTTCTCACCCAAGTTCTTGCATTAGATGACCCATCAAAAGTAGAAAACAAAAATCTATTGCTTTTTATTTCTTTTCTGCTGCATGGCCTCTTCTCTTCCTTCAACTGGATGAAATGAGGAAAATCTAGAGTCTCCCTGAAGGCTTTAGGTTGAGATCTATACTCAACAAGGTAATCATTGAGAATCTGATGATCCAAGTATCTTCCATGCTCGATATCTTCTTCTTCATGAGAATAGGAAGTGCATGGTACTTCCTCTTCTTTTTCTTCAATCTTCTTGACCTCCTCAAAGGTGGATGCATTTCCTCTGGATCTGAAAATAGATGAGAATAAACTCGTCTTTTTCACTGTTCTGATCTTCTTGGGCTTAGACTCACAGGAATCAGTGGATCCCTCATGCATGGGAAAAGGTGACCTCCCAGTAGTATGCTCCAACTCTGAGCTCTGCGTTCTAGATCCCCCATTGTTCCTTCCACTTTCATCCTGCCTAAGCTGATAGTAATCTTTGAAAGGCACAACTGTTCTGAAGTCTGCCCCCTTGGATTGCCATTCTCGGAAATAATATCCAAAGGGTATATGATCATGCTGCCTCTCTTTCTCCCTCGGTACTGGAGGTAAGAATGTATGGATTGTGATAATGTCCACAGGCTGAGCTATAAATATGCTCTGATACCACTTTAATATCCCGTTTCGAGGATATCTCTAAAACACGATAAAATCCAACTATAGATAGACTAGGAGGGAATTTACCGGATATTTCGCCTCTGGAAAAAGGATGAGAACCGGAGGCTACTTGGCCCTTTCCAGACTCTGTCTAAGAGTGAAAGATAAATGCACCAAGTGTTATACAACTAGAATGCTGAAAACAATAATAGAGATATAATATCATAGAAAGAGAATATGGCAACTATGGAAACTATGACAACTCAACTAGAAAACATAGAGAGGAAATGCTAAGCCATTTTATTAATCTGAGAAATGCAATGAAACACAATAGGTGATCTTGCTCAAAGAAAGTGAAGAAATACTCTCAGAAAAGACAGGAAATGGCTGCTCTATGAACTGCGTCCCAGCTGCTGGAAAACTACCATGTAGCTGCTACTGCTGGAATGGATTGAAGATTAGGGGCTGATCCCCTCGCTGGAATGAGCTGAAAATCGACAAAAATCCTCTCCTTGACAACCCAGAAAAAATTCAAAAACCATTCCAAGAATGGCCAACCTCGGAAATCACCAAAAACTGCCTCCCCAGTGAATTACGCTGGTCTCCAAGGCACTGCGTAGTGGCTAGATAGAAACAACTGAAATAATTCCACAAACTCTGCCAAAACCCTCCGACGGGCAAAGGCTAACACTCTGCTCAAAATATCAGCTAAATCACCCATAGAAACCCCAATCCGGAGCTCCTCAACAGTGGACTGTGTCCTCTCTCCCAGTGACTGCGCAGTCTCAATAAGCTCCAGCTCCACAACAAATCCAAAAAATGAAACCACACACAAAATGATGAAAAAATAACCTTTCCCGAGCAGGCACTCGAAGTCCCCCAGCGCTAAGGGCGAGATCTCTGACTGGAGACACTCAATGCACTAAACAATGCTATAGATAGGCTAAACAACCAGCGTGCTCAAGAAGACATACGTCTCACTCCAAAATCATCAACTCAAGAATGAATGAAATGAATAGGCTCCTCCATATTTTATAACGTTGATTTCCGTCCAAAACCCAACGTAGCCCCTCTCTCTCCTCCACATCCTCATCCTTATCTGTTCAAAAGCTTGCAGAATCTTCTAGAGTGTACATAGGCCCCCTCCTCTACATGGTGTTAGGCCCCCCCTTGACGCCCACTTAAGTCACAACGTTGTGCTACTAGGTGGATGTCTTATTTCACTTAAGTGAGTTAGACCCTCTTCACTCACTTTTTATTTATTTACAAACTATAGACGACAAACTAAACAAAATAGAATATTCCAATTAGCTGTCGCTAATTAGGAATATTACAATTGTAAAATTGTAACTGTAATTGTAATTTTAATTGTAATTGTATGTAGAATTGTAAAATTTTAATTGTAATTATATTGTGAATTTGTAAAAATTTTATTGTAATTGTATGCATAGTCATGATTCAATTTTATTAAAATTGTAAAATTTGTAAATTTGTAAATTTGTAAATTAATTGCCAAATTTGAACTATAACTACCATAATTGAAATGTATACCATACATATTGTTAAATTACCATAATTGTAAAATTGCAAAATTAGAAATTTGTATCAATATAAATAATTGTAAAATAAAAAATCTACAATAATATGAATTTTTGTAACATAATAAAGTTTAGAAAATAATGCAAATATATTCATGTTTAGAATTATGATTATTTTATTATGATCTTACATACCAAAAATAATAGTATACATTAATACATTTTTTTAAATTTTGAAGAAATCATATATATATATATATATATATATATATATATATATATATATATATATATATATCTATATATATATATATATATATATATATATATATATATATATATATATATATATAGGAATACATTTATTAAGTAATGATATAGTGAAAAACCATTTAAAGTAATCAAGTGGTTGTATTATTTTAGGAATTAACATAAAAAAAGAACTTTGTACTGTACATTTCTTTAGAGATCAACATAATTGCAAATTATCAAGTGAAATGATTTTAACATTAATGCAATGCAAAACAATTAATTCAAAATACATATAATGTTTAGAAAAAAAGAGTCTTAGTTATAAGGTTAAGTCCTCTTATTTAATAAAACCCATCTTAAATAGTATAAATGATGAAATAACATATGTACCATATCACTCTCTATTCTCGTGATCACCCTCATTATCTTCCATCTCACTTGGCATGATAATACTATTGTTCTCAAAAATAGGTTTTGATCTAGGGTCATGTCTCAATACAAACCACGAATCCCTATGCAACATATCTGGGTAAAAAAACACCTAGTTGCAGTCTTTGGAGAAAACATAAGGCTCCTTAGTTTCATCCCACATCTTTTTAGAGTTGATACATATTAGCCTACTATCATGATCTTCCTTTACATTATTCCGATCAAAGGTGTCCCACCACTTGCACTTAAAAATAAAAAATTAGAAAGAAGAGAAGTCCACTTCAATGATTTCTTGTATATTTCCGACATAACCTAATGTTCCTCGTACTAGGTTTTGATCACGGTGCCTAGCTCGATGAGATAGATCGAAGTTAGATTCCACTCCATAGTCTTGTGTCATGTATCTAGCATTGGCATTTTCTATGTGAAAATGGTGTCCATATGCCCACATAGATGGGAACAAACGCACCTATAAAAAAGTTAAAAAATCATAGTGTCATGTGTATAATAACCCAACTGCTCAATTATAAAATATAGATGGTACATTTCAAAGGTGAATTATTAAGTTTAAAATGTACATAAATAGATTATTACCGAGTTACTATACCAAATACCTACATTTATCACATCCTCTTCAACACACAAGTAATGACTGGTTGCACCGTATTTATCTCTGACTTGGTCAACAACCCAATTGTTGGGGCATATAATTGGCATATTTTATTTTAAATGGTCAGGATAATGAGTGCGTCTACCATTCAAGCATATGAATTCTTTCCTGTCACTATCCCATTTCATCCTCTTTTGTTTGTACAATGCGACCCACGGTTGTGTCACCTCGGAATTGTAAAGAATGAATTTATTGATTGCTTCAACGTCTGCATTCGCTCATGAAATCAAACAGACATATAGTACATATGAGATCAAAATATACATTATATCGAAGTTCAACATCGATTTTTATTTTGTATAAATTTGAAAAATTATAAGTCGCTTACTCTTTATAAAGCGTCTTTTTCCATTCGTTTGGAGAAGCTCCCCTTCTCTTTTGTCTTCATCCCTTTCATCATCCCAAATCACCGCTCCTGGTGTGTTGTCGATATGCTTGATGTAATCACTAGCATAATAAAAATTCTCATATGATATGTACCCCTCTGCTATAGACCCCACTGGTTTTTCCCTATTTCAATTAAAACTTTTCAATTTCTTCATGTACATATCTAAGAAGAACATCCAATGAAAAGAAACCACCCAAAATAATTCAACCTCATCTACTAGGTAGATTTTAAGATGAACCTACAAGTCCATGAAACTTGTTGGCAATTCCTTCTCAAACACACAAACAATCTCAACTATCTCTTGACATCACCATGGAATGCTAGCTACATGAATCTCCTTTGACGTGATCTAATGTAAAAATGCAGATAATCTAGATATGGAAAATCCTAGGTCTTTAGGGAAGTCATGTGTCACACCCCCATGCAAGAACAAAGGATAATGACACTGCAAAGTTATAAACACATGCAATAATATACAAAATTATTTATGTTTTATGATACCATGCGATAAAATTGATTAATATAATAACTAATAAAATCATGATTTTGACATTATATGTACTCTTATAAGATTTAAATGGTCATGCGATTTCAACCCCCACAAATGGTCTTCCACGGTGAAGAAGCGTCATAGTGAAGACCCATATGAAGATGGCACCCTCACACCAATTATAATTTCCTTTTCCAAAGAAAGATCATATTTTCTTAAAATCCATGGGACTTCACATTCTTTGAAATACCAATCAGAGGGACAAGCTTCTGATCCTATACTTTATAATTATCTTGGCCAATGTTTCTTTTTAGTTTGTGAAGTAATAAGATCTTTATTATCAACCAATGTGTCACTTTTTTTCGATGATATGTGCCTCCATAAAGAAGATGAAACATTTTTAAATATATGCATGGGATCTAATAAGTGGGTAATCTTAAGATCATCCCAATATGGGAGGTTATAAAAGATAGATTTCGTTTTCATCCCAATGGGAAATTTCTCAAGATAGGTGTCAAAGAATTCTGGATGATGGAACAAATGCACCCCATTTGAATCGAACATTTCTATGAATTCTTTCTCCTTCTCTCTGTTATAAGCACTAAGCCATTCAATTGGTGTTGCTATTGCACGCATTTGGGTTCTCTCTCTTTTACCATTGAAAGTAGATGTTTCTCTTCCTTGAGGGTGTTCTCCTCAAAGGAATACCATGGAGCAATCATACAATGGCTTTCTTAGGTCATTGGACCATCTACATTTCAGAGAAGGTCCAAAACATTTACATCCATAATACCCTTTTGTTACAAGACCTGCAAAATTATTGTATACAATATTCGTGGAATGTTAAATAATATCATGACAATAAGAACAATTACAAATACTTAAATAAATTAATATGCGAAAGAATATTGTTATGTATATAAAAAAATCAACAAACAAGTAATTTACCAGAGAAAACACCTAAGCTTGGATAATCATGTCTCGTGTAAAAATATATGCCACATAATGTAAAACTCCTCTCTACTACGATGGTTCTTGATACATCGTATACATTTATCCCATCCCATAATTCCTTTAATTCATCTACTCGTGGTTGTAAATAGACATCCATATTCATAACTTGTCTTCTACTAGGTACTATGAGAGCCAACATAAGATGTTCATTCTTCACAGAAACCCATGGGGGTATTGTTATCGATCACTACAATAGGCCAAACATAATATTTGGTGTTCTAGAGGGAATATGGGTTGATGCCATCCATGCCTATGCTGAGTCGTAGACTTCATACTCCATCCTTGAATTTTTTGGGCCATGTATCCTCTATATGCTTCATGGCTATTGAATTTTTTGGGATTCTCATAACTCCCAACTCAATTTTGTGTGAGGCATGCAATCCCTGCAACATAGCTAATTATTTGCAACAAGAGAGCCTTTGAATCCTTGGGATTATAGGCATGTGCCTCAATATATTAAAAGGAGGACCATACGATTTAACCTTCCTTTTTTATTTATCATACCTGTCATGCCCACATTTCTGATATATATCTTTTTCTCCATATTCTCTTCTATATAGAATAAAATATTTTAGACATGCATGATATGATATGTACTGAACACCCAACATTTTCAACAATTTATTTGCCTCTTTGCAGCTACTGGTAAGTGAATTATCACTCATAAGAACCTTACCTTTGAATAACCTATATTTGGTCATCGAAAATATTAAATGTACAATGACAATAATTATTAACGTTCATAAAATTTACCATTTGTAATGTTGATTGTGTGACAAGATTTCTCAAAGTATAAGGGACTTGATCATGAGTTACCTCAATTTTTTTGAGAAACATGCATTTGACAAGTCCAACTTTGATTTCAAGTTGTATAGTAACATTGTTATACCCAACTGTTAGGAATTTTACTGACTGCTAGGTCCAAATAGAGGGGTGGTGGAAGTAAATTTAAGGCTTTCAAAAATGGTATCAACTATATGAGCTTAATCACCTAGCTGATCATCATTCTGGAATGCAACTATCAACATTGTCTATATGGTAGTCGTATACCTTAGGTAATCATTCATACCAACCTCTATTTTATTTCCTCCATTGATAGCTTGTGAAGAACTACTATTGTTGTAGTCATTCGTAATTGGTGAATATGGACGTAGTGTGAATTGAATAGGTGGTTGATTCAACCATTTTTGTTATCGTTCTTCTCTGAGTGTTTCTCTCAATTCAACCATCTCTCGATTAGACATTGTTCTGGGGTGAAACAAAACATGGTAGGTAGGTCACTTATCATCACTAGAATCCTAATAATTTCAAAAAATATATTTGAACATGATTAGTACAAAATCGATGATATCAAATAGTAAGCACGTCATTGCATGATAAATTGGTTTGAAATTGAAATAATTACATTATACCATCATTGTCCTAAGACCGTGGCTAGAAGATGGCATGTTACAATTGGCAAGGTGAAGCGAATGTCCATTTTCATCTACCAACCGCACCTTGCGATATGATGCTCCTGATAAGAGCTTCCGACATTTTGGAATTGTTTGAATATTTTGTGCATCTGAACTCGATTCTGAATCTGCATGAAGTCGCAAATTTTTATACATTAATTTTATTCAGTTGATTAACATGGATAAAAAAAATAAATTCAATTAGATAATGAAAATATAAATAAAATTTGAAGTAATTATGTTTGGAGATGGATAGGGAGAAGTTTGCGATGGACTTTGAGAGATATTATGGAACGAGCTGGATTTTGAAGAATGTACCATTTGATATAATTATGATATTCTCTCTCATCATTTGAGAAAAATCAACAATAAATTTTGGTGTACATACATAAAATTAATTTCAGTGCCTTAAAAAATGAGTTATTGTTATCGGTGCCAATATATTGTTAACTGCACTAGTGCAGTTTTATTACCGGACACACTTGTGTTGTTAGTTAAAAAACACATCGAATATCGGGAAAAATAGAGCATATTTATTTTTTTGAAGTGAAAAGGAAGTGCTAAATTGAAAAAGGAGTGGAAAATTATTTTTGAAATCTAATTTCATAAAGAAGTTCCTTAAATAGTAAAATATATTCATTATTTCATTATTTTTGGAAAATGTTTCACGGAGGGATTTGCACGAGAGACATACTTGGAGCAAGATAGAATGAGAGAAATGTGGAGAAACAAAATACTTTCGAAAAAGAACACTATTCAGAGAACCAAAATTTGAAACATCTCAAAAACCCTATAGTATAGTAAAATTGTTGAATTTTACTGTAATAATTATTATTTTTTACTGTATCTGTTAGATGTAATACATGCATAGTAAAAATTTACATTTTATTGTGCATTTTACTGATAAAACCATTTAAATCTCTATTCCTATTTACATTTAATTAAAATTAAGAAAAAAACAAAAATATCCATTCTTAGGATAAACCCTTGCTTCTTCTTGTTTATGTGACTTCACAATTTAGGATTTTCATTTTAGATTTATAGGGTTTGTATTACGATATATATAGGATTATGACCTCTAACTCGCAAGACCACTTGCATAGTCAGATCCAATCACTGTTAGCCTTTGCATGAGTTTTAAAAAACAACTTTTGTTAATCAATGCACAATGTTTAAAGCAACGCACCCGTGTGCAATTGTAGTATGGAGCAACGGGCGAATATTGACCAAAACATTGTTTGATAAAAACATTTTTTTATTAATTTATGTTTATGTTAATTGGTGCTCCAATATTAATATAATGCACCGGGTCTCCTTTTTGACAAAGAGCACTATAGGATGTTTCTATTGTAGTGACGGTGCGCTTATAAGAACCTATTGTACTGTGTTTGGTGCATAAGTTGTGAAAGTCGCACCGTTTTCTTGATTTATTTTTTTTACCTAAAAAGCATGTGATTTAGTTATAAAATATATTACTGAATGGTACAAGTTCTATATTGATAAATAAATGGCTGACAAGAGTTCAAGTAACAAAAATAGTGATAGCACATCCAGAAAAGGAAAAAATGAAAGTTCTTTGAAAATTATTTAGTTCTTTGAAAATTATTTACAAAAATGATTAGTTTTGAAATAATATATGTAAGTTTAAATAATATGTATTTTTTAGTTTGTATCACACAGTGTCAGAAAATGACGAATCTTGATAAGGTTATTTATGATCTAACACCAGAAGAGCATAAAAGCTTGATGGAAAAATTGTAGAAGGATGAATCAGGTCAATGAAAAAATACTGTCGATCCAATAAGAGTTTATTTTTTGAATTTTCATTAATAATATACGTAAAAATATTAGATAACATGTTTCAAACAGTATATTAATTCATATATGTTTAACGTTCTACAGGGACCAACAACGAAGAAAAGGAATGTTGTTCTAAGAAAACAAACATAATAGAACATGCAAATGAAAATGAATTGCTCCTTAACTGATCTGGAGTGGTGATGGAGGTTAACGAAAGGGGGAAAAACTTTTACAAAGCTTTGAGGGATCTAGTGGAACGAATGTATAGACATTCTTTCCACCTACAAAACAACAATCATTCCAATGATTCCAAGAACCAAATTTTGTTTAAACTACAGGAAGAGTTTCCAGAGAATTGGTTAGCGAGACATGTCATACTTTTAATAGAAAAAAATTACAACAACAAAAAGGAAGTATTGAAAAAGAAATATTCCATTAAATTTTTTTCTAGAAGTATATGTATATATTACTACAAAGTAATCATTTATAAATATCACTTTTTTTATATTTAGTTTTCATATATCAATATAAAAATTAAATAGTTTATTGTCATGTCACTTTTCCAGGTAGATTATTAAAATATCAAAGGATTAAGGAGATGATATCAGAAATATACGAGTAGGAATGTGCAAAAAGGTGTACAAGGAGATGGTCAAAGAAGTGGACATAATTGCATCGAACGAGGAACCATCTCAAAAACAACGTGCTTCAAATGTAATATGTAATCACTGGATTTTTCGATTAGGTACAATAAATAAATAAGTTACCATTAAACATTAATTTTGAAGTATTTTCTTGCAAAAAATAAAAGAAAATTGAACCCATTCAATGCATAAAATAGGACGACAAGGAAGAAAAGGGTTGATATCTATGTTTGTGAGTAATTGTTACTTCCTTATAACAACTTAACTAGATTTCATTTTTGTATATTTTAAGTTGTTTTACAACAATAATCATTGAATGTCTTCAAACAGGTGCTAACATACAAAGAAGAACCGTGAAAATAATTGATTGAAATTGGGTCAAATATGGGTTTTTAGTATATGCTGGCATATCAGAAATTTATTGTGGAATTTGTAAGCATATACTTTGTTTTAATTATCTACGTCTATAATTAATAGAACAAAAAAATATTTTATATTAAATATATGATTTGTTATGGGGTATAAAACTTGCAAGAAACAAAGTATAGAATTGCGCCATCAAATGAATTGTTAAAAGATGGCATGAAGTTTGGTTTTGAAAGAATGTGTATAGTTCACGTGTAAATTATTGCTATGGCAAATTTTTTATTTATTTACATTGATGTATATTATTTAATATTGCAATTTTCATTATTCTCACCAATGTATATGGACTCATTACACTTTATTTTTATGTTTATAGATGGAACTTGAAGATGAAGAAAATAATCAACAGAATGAAAAAAACATTCCTCCAAATAACCTAAGTCATGGAAGTCGCTCGAGTAGTGATAGTAGTTCTAGTGAATAATTCTGATCAATATGTTTGGATATCAAAGCAAGGCGTTTATTTTTTGAAATATTTGTCAGTGAAACCAAACATTTTGTTTAATTTAATTGACATAGTGTCCCAATTGAAAGATAAAGGGATACCAATAATTGTCCCATTTTGTATGACAAAGAGTTTGTTATTCATATATACATAATAAAATATGTTTTAATTTATTCTATTGTGTTTTCCTTTGTCATTTTGAAATGTTACATCATTGATTAAATATATGGATGATTAAATATTATAATAAAGAGATGTGAAATATGATGATATGATACAACAAATTAATCCAAACATCACATTGAAATGCACTAATAAAAATGTAATTGATATGAATACTATTATAAGATAAGTGTCGACTTTTGATGAATAATGATTTAAAAAAAATCACAATAATTGCACTGTCACAAGTCGATGTTTCTAAAAAATAGAAAATGAACATCAATGCATGTTATTTACTGGGCACTGGTGCGTTTGTATGATATTTAACACTGATGCGTTTCTATTACCTATGAACATGGAACCAGATACCAATACCAATTAGAATTCCAGGTGCGCTTTATTGATGATTACGACCCGGGAAGATATGTGTTGCATGCACCAGTATGCCTTACATTTAATGCACCGATGCATTTTTATAACTTAAAGGTTTGTTGTTTTTTAACACTTTAATGACCTGGTGCGTTTTTACACCTTAACGACATTGGTACATGCACCCTCTATCGTCCCAGTGCATATTTGTGGGTGACACGCACCAGAACGTAGCTAAAAGCCTCGGGGAGTCTAATTTTTTTTTTCCATCCCGGTGCTTGGTATGTTTACAGTACCGGTGCATATAGGTTAAAACGCACTGGTGCGTCCACACATAATGCACGCACTGATGAGAAAAACATCCGTAAAATCCTCCGGCCACCTAGTTTTTTTAGTTTTGTTGAAGTTCCGTTAGAAGCTCTTTCAAAACCTCTGTTACCAAAAATGGATGTTGTAGAAAATATTTTTTTAACAATTTTGGCCAATTTGATAACACTAAAAACCACCCTTATAACCTTCACTAGAGGGTATTTTCCTTGTAGTGTTATTTTCAATCTCTATGCTTCTGTTGTGCCAGATTTGTTGATTTGAAGGTCTGTTGTGACACTCTAACTTCATAGTATCCAACCATTCTTCCACGAATATTAATTCTACTTCAAAAGCTTCTGTTATCACTCCAATAATTCTCAAGGGTTGTTAGTATTTTTGGTTTAAAGAATATTAGAGGTAACCAAAAACCTACTTTTAAGTCTTAGGATCTAGCCTTCCCAATGCTCAGAGAGGGCTCTCTCTATATGATTTATCTTTATTGATTTTTAGTTGATTTTAATTTTGGGTTTGGTTTGGTGGTGGAATCACTAGTTCAGATGGATAGATGTAGGTTTCAATTCCATTGGGCTAATGGAGTCAAAGTGTTAAGTAGTCAGAGCAGAATCAAGGTTCTAAAGGGAAGTGTTCACAGGGAAACATAGCTGAGTAACTTCGTATCTTCAGGTTGATGGTGAAATGGTTTCAATCGTGATGAGAGAGCAATTAAGGGTTCTCAGATCTGGATAATGAGGGAAGTGACATAGGTCAATTGAAAATAGGGAGCAATTGAGAATTCCCTAATCTAAATATCAGTAGAAAACATGAAAATGACATAACAGTTCAAGACAGATTTTTTTTAAACATATTCTGATATAATATTCCTGTTATACATTTAGATTTAGAAAGCATGCAAGTATGTGAAAAAAATAAATAAAAAAAAATAAAAATTGAGAGTACTTCACTGAAGTGGCCTAACACATGAATACTGTAATATAATATATTTATTGCTCAATCTAGTTTATTGACTAGAAAATGGTACAAAGAACCCTCTGGTTTAGATCAATACCCATAGAAGTGTTTAGCAATCCACAATCCACACTCAATACTTCGAAATGTGTAGTATTTATACAAAAACTCTTAAAAAATATCCTAAAAAAAACTTAGGAATTATTCATGGATTAATAAATATCTTCATGCAAGAAGATAGAGACAATTATCTAGCTAATGCAAGCTGTCCCTGCTTTTATTAACTTTGTTGTTTTGTTGTCTTTGATCTTTTGCCAATTTGTCTTTGGCTTTTTGCTAAACGTTGGATGTTTGTTAGGTAGTTGAGTGTCCTATACGTTGGAATATTTCACTCTGATTTTTAATTTTTTTTTAACTCTGACATTCATCTGACACACTTTAACTCTGATACTCTTTGATTGTCAATGCTCTGTTTTCACTATTTTACCTTCTCAATAAATCTGTCAACTTTTCCCAATTTTCAGAATTTGGTAATTTGATTTTTACCATCCTTCTAAATATTTCATCAGCCTTTATATACTTTGAAAATGTAGGCTTGTTGATAACAAATTTTTTTACCTCATGTTCTAGGTAAAAGAGATTCTCAAAACTCTTGTAGAGAACTTCCCTATTGGAATTCCTTACATGGCTAAATTGTTAGCTTGATCTTTTGCCACTTATCTGATTTTCTTATCAAAATCCTCTTGTTTCATCAACCTATCATTTATAACCAAAGGATTTGGCAAGCCTTTCTATCTCAGAATATGAAACTTTATCATGAATCTAGTTATGCCAAGCTCCATATTCTGACACTTTTCTTCTAGCTATATCAATAAGTTTCTCTTTGAAAATACCTTCATAAATTCAAGAATTGTATCTATCCTGTCACTAATTCCAATATATTCTAATTCCTGCTTATTCTTGGAATTAAGGAATTGTATGATTTCATTAGCCTCTTCTGGTTTCTTACTAAGTCCTTGTTTTATTTTTTGGATGGCTTCACGTGTTGGTCTGATTAAATATTTTTGTTCATAGATAACCTGAATCGATGGACAAATATCATTTAAAGATTCAATGCTATTGGCCCATAGGTGTTGCTTGTCTTGTGCCATTGGTTATTTCAGTGTTAAATATTTCCCTAACTTCTTCAATTTCTCTGTCAACCTGTTTGTCTTCTGTGCTTCATTATTGTGCATAATCTGAACTAATTTTTTCTCATCACCCAGAATTTTCAAATGTTCTTTAAGTCTGTTAATTTCCTTTGTCTGAATAGACATTTCATGCATTTCTTTAACAGGCATGCCTGCTTCATCAGTAGGTTGTGCTGATGTTGTAGATGACTCTGTTGCTAAAGTAGCTGCTGATGTAACAAGAAGTGGTGTAGCTATTGGAACTAAAGGGGCCAATGACTCTAATAAGGTTTAAGGAACAACTATAGTGACTACAGGAATAATAGTGACAGGGACTTCTTCTGATCTAGCCTTTTTCTCCTGCACTAACTTGTCCATTTTGTTTTTCATTTCTTTTATTTGGGCAGTTAACTGAAGAATGAGGTTCATCGTCTCATATTTTTGGCTTGCATCCTCTAACACTTATTTTTCCTGTGGATGTTGAGTAGGAGGTAGTTTTAGTTTCTTCTTTAATGCAACAATGAATGCATTTTCTTGTTTATGAGTTCATCTGCAACTTTGAAATTTGTTGGATCATATCCTACTTCAATAATCATATCTTACAGAGATTTAATTCTGTTATCCTTAGCCTGTGAGGATGCC
Organism: Pinus albicaulis; assembly: GCA_034641835.2. Classification (NCBI taxonomy): domain Eukaryota; kingdom Viridiplantae; phylum Streptophyta; class Pinopsida; order Pinales; family Pinaceae; genus Pinus; species Pinus albicaulis. The sequence continues at coordinate 53,628 of JAXQQM020067603.1, forward strand.
TTTTCTAACTTTAGCTGATCTCTGATGTTCCCTAGAGTGTTTTGCAACTTTTGTATGCTCATGGATTTATTTGTCATGGTAGAATACAACATTTCACCAGCTTGCTTGTGAAATTATATTTGGTCAATTGGATGAAGATCTTTTGCTTGAACTTCATAGGTAGTCTTTTTATAATCTGCTGATGATTTTGGATGCTTGATTGTTTGCTATATAAAGGTCATCTGCATATTCCTAGTCTTGTATTCAAATGCAAAAACTAATCTGCTTTGTTCACTAGGTGACTATTTCCAATATTAACTTTATGTATCAGCCTTTAAGGCCTCATTTCTTAGCTTGATTTCTTTATACTTCTACACGATGTCTTGTTCTTTCTCTGCTGGCTTACTGGATGAAGATACTTCAACACTATGTTTCTTTTGAGTCATTTGAGCATTTTATTTTGAAGGTTGGTGAGTTTCTTCAGAAAATATAGGAGGTGCGTTATCCTTTACCACTGTATCTGTATCAATCACTTCAATAGTTTCCACTTCTTCATTTACAGGATTTAATTTTGGCTTCTTCGTTTACAACAATTTGAATTTTGTTTCACTTGTAGTCTATGTTGAGTATGATCCCTCTTATCTGATTCTTTTGGAGCTCGTATCTTCTTGGGCTGGAGGTTGCAAGATGGAACTAGTATCACCTTGCTTCTTTGCCTCTTTCAAAGTTTCCTCCAACCATTCAGACTAATTGGAGTATTTCTCAATGTCTGGATTTTAATCATGTACATAAGGAGTTAATTGACATTTGAATCTTAACTTACTTAATACTCCTAAAGGATCATAATACCGCTGGAAACTCTGACTGAACTTAGATTATTGCAAATATTTTTCAGCTTGTGGACCTGAATCTCTACTGTTGCAAATAAAAGGACCAACTTGATTCTTTATCTTCAATTTTGTCTTCTTTTTGGCTGCCAAGAAATTTATTGCATTAGAATTAAGGATTTTCCTGATATATTCAAGGGAAAATAAACTCATTGGGAGGTATTTTGGCATCTTATATGGAAAAATATTACATCGATATACCCTAATTTCTATGTGATCATGATATAGTTACCAATCTCCTGTCCTACTATGTTATGATAACTACAGGACCTTTTTAATTTCCTCGCTGACTCTTGGTTGAATCTTGCTATTCTGGATGCTAGTAATAGGACGGATGAAAGAGTCAATGAAGTCTTTACATGTGGACTGTGTAGAGTATTTTTTATTAATGGAGTCCAAAATATAACTGACTGTGGATTACCTTAAACATCCAGCTTTTGAAGGTTGATGTCAATTTTTTCAGACTGGAAGTATAAAAACATGTGAAATAAAACAGAGGAATACTTGAAGACACCTTATTCAGGTAATTTGACCAATGGTTCATGAAATATATCATCAAGATATTGGGAAAAATTGAATATGGAAGTAGGAGGATCACCAGAGGTGAAAATAGACAGGAAACCTAAGACTGAAGCATCAACATGTTCATCAGTAAAATAACCAAGAATAAAAGACAACATGCTAATAATATACCTGGTTCTCTCAGAGAATATAGCTCCTGGATAAGGAGGGTTGGCCTTGGGAGTTTCTACTGACGAGGGAATGAATGTCTGGAATATATGGAACCTCTTAGGGAAGTCTAGATTTAGATATAGCTAGGTATTGGTCTCAATAGATAGATGGGTTTCATCCGGCCTAGGTTGGATATGCAACATCTAATTTATTGATTCAGTTCTGATAGTGAAAAAAAATTATTTTTCAGGGGTTATTAGGGATCTTTGGTCATGGAAATAAAAGTTTTGGAAATTTCTAATAACCTCTGGGCATTGGAAGGTTTCTAGGACAATGTACTTGGGAAAATTAGATTCCCAAATGAAAACCTCATCAGCCTGGTCAATTGATTTGTCACGGTTTCAGCAGTGGAGCTCAATATTATTAAACTCAATGATAGGGTCACAAATTTTAAAGTCTCTGTCTCCTAAGGGAGTGTGTTCCACATCTACAACAAGAGGTTTCAAGGGATTTACAGTTACAATTCCTTGGGAATCCATTATTTTGTTTGATTTTAATCAATTGATTTCTCTTTTAGCTTAGAAAAATAGGTTTAAGCCTTTAGGAGCACCTTTGAAATATAATTATAGTATGAAAAAGGGTTTGAAGTGAAATAGGAGCTATTCCTCTGGTCTATAATGCTTCAATTGATCAAATTTACTCTTTGTGATGAAGAATAGTCTCAGGACTTGGGAATTCTATGAAAACATAACTAGGGCTACAAAAAAACTTAGGAAGCAATAGGGGATTTATTTTTTGGTTTGAAAAGCTCCTAAACAGGTTCAAGTACTGATTACTTCCTTTCTATAAGTAAATGCCTTGGTATTTTAGGAATACCTAGAGAAAAGAAGCTTTTGATTTGCAGAAAGGATCTTTGAGGTAGTGCAGGTTTTCTGAGGATTCACTGGTCTTTATAATTACTTCAAATAGGTTTTGCATTAGTTGTAGCAGCAAATGGTCTTGAACTATGGTAAAAAAGGGCTTGAAATAAGGTCGGTAGTGATTTGTTTTCTCTAAACAGGCCGGGAATGCTCTCTTTGTGAAATAAATAACAAAAAAGGTAAAAAGGCTTGCAAAGGGTGGCTATATAAGTTTTTTAACCAAACGTGATTAAACATTAAATGCCGAGGGTTAATTTCAAATGAGAGCAGCTTTTGCAACGGGCAGGAAATATTGTTAGGCATTTTTCGCATCCACAGAAGGTGGTAGGCAGTATTATTTTTGAGGATGTGATGCAATCGAATGATGCTACATAGCAGGCGAGCGGGGTGAGAAAACTGCTCATTTCACAAGGTCATGGGGTGGTTAAAGTTTGAGTGACTGGGTGTGCGATAGGAGATGTTGATCGTTGGATTTGATCAATCAACATGTCATGGTTGGCAACTAGCAGGGAACTGTCGAGTATTTTGATAGGCGGGGTCCGAGGAATTATGACATGCGATGGGATATGTAGAAAGGTTATTATATGGTGGAGTTATAAGCTGAACCCAAGATATATCAAACATCAGAGAAATTAAACTATAGGTTATAAATAAAATAAGGGGTTTTAGGATAATATATATGCGGGAATTAACTTAATACGGGACAAATGCATAAACGGGAGTTACTTAATAAAGTTAATCGATATTTTTAAAATGAATGAGGGTGGTTAAATGAAAATATGATGTGGGATTAAATACATGAATTTTGAATAACATTGGGGTGAAATTTTCATAGTGGGGCCCGACATATCCTTATCAAATACTTAGGATAAATGTATTTTGGGGGTTTTGGGTGTATTTTTTAATGAAAATGGAAGTTAATTAAGGGTTTTACTTTTCCAAAGATAATATGTTTTTAACTAAGGAAAAGGGATTTTTTGTAGTGAAAAGGAGTTAAGGGGGAGAGGGTTAAAATGAAGGGGAAGGAGTATTTTTACAAGGAAAAATGAATTTAGAGGGAAATCAGTAAATATGAAATTATCTATTTCTGCTATCCATGCCTTGTGAAAGATTCTTTTACCTACCCATCATTTTACCCTAACATTTTTTCCTGATTTCTTTGGGTGAATTTAGGCTTGCAGACCCTTTTTAATTTTATTTTAACAAAAAACTATCTAATTTTAACTTTATTACTTCCAAGGACTCAGATTAAACTATTGAACTCCTTATTATTCTCTACCTAACTCGTGATCTTCCAAGATTAAACAGTTTGGCTAGATCTTTATTCTCTATATATCAACATAAAATTTAAAGCATAAAAGATCAAGTTTAAGTAGTTTGACCTTCATGGATTGTGGCATTTTCGACAAGCTGCACACAATCTTGTTTTTCAAAAATAAAGTTAAAAGTAGTGGCATTTGAATTTTCATCAATTTCATGGTCTATTTTATCTCTTTTTTGTTGGGGTTAATTTTTTATTTTATTTTTTTATCTTTTCCTTTTCAGTCCTTTTATTTGTCTTTTAGGACTTTTACCCTCTTTACATTTTTATTTTTAATATGGGAAAAAAAATTTGCAGAAAGAAAAGTATGTACATATTACAAGACTAATCATAGTCAATTCAAAATTATGAATCCTATTATTATAGGACCCTAACAGTGGCTCCCCACGGGGATGGAATTTCCTAGTGAAATGTCAAGAAATTTAAGATCAATAGCCTTGAAATTTGACTATGCTTGCCTTGGAACTTTTTTCTAAGCTCTGCTTTATTCATACTTATGATATTTTGTCTTTCAAAGCTTACGGACTTCTGTTCGGGCTTCAACTTTGCAAGAAAAACGTCCAGTCCAATCGAAACTCTGCAATGTTAGGTACAATGAGAAAAGTAAACAAAGTGAACTATTGTTAATCTAGGGAATATTAATGCTTCAGCATCCTACCATTGATAGGTCCGCTTGGAAGATCTAATCCATCCAAATCCTTCAAAAAGAATGCATTTTTACCTCTATAACCATAAATGACATAGGGACCTTTCCATAAGAAATCAAATTTACCATGTTTACCTTTTTCTTCTCTTCTATAATCCCATTTAAGAACTTGGTCACCTATGTAAAAGTCATATTCCTTTGTCTTATTATCAAATATCTTTTTAACCTTATCTTGGACAACTTGTGACTTGACATAGAATTCTTTTCTGGTTTGTTGCAAGTGTGTGGTATGATTTATCCTTCTCTGGATATCATTGGTTTCTACCTGCAGTTCTTGGATCGTATTCATCACTAGCACTCCTAGAGAGGATGGGAAAATAACATCCATCCCATATACAACTTGATAGGGTGATGTACCAATAGACTTATTTGTGGTGAGTCTAATTGTTCCAGGTTTTCTTATTGCCTTCTAACTGTTTCGTGATGATATTAACAAGGATTTTTTTGGAGGATTCAACAAGTCCATTACCTTGAGGGTAATAGGCAGTGGAATGACCAAGGCTAATGTGGTATTTTTTACAGAAATCAATAATTTTATTAGACTTGAAACCAACTGCATTACCAGTAATGAGCTTTTGAGGGCATCCAAATCTAGACAACATATTGTTTTCTAGAAATGAGATTATGACACAATCAATAGCTTGCGTAGAAGGAATGGCTTCTATCCACTTGGTGAAATAGTCTGCAGTTTTCAAAATCCATTTGTTCTCAGCTGAGGATGGTGGGTTAATTTAACCAATAAAGTCTACAGCCCATTGCTGAAATGACATTTATGTGGAAATGGGTTTAAGGGGTAAAGGTAGTATTTTTTTTCTTCCCTTCAAATATCTGGCATTTGTGACAGGAGGTCACATACTTTGTTAAATCTACAAAAGGATTGGGCCAGTAAAAACCAGCCCACAAGATTTTATTTGTAGTTGATTTCGATTAAAGGTATCCTCCATAGTCACCTGCATGAAACTCTTCCATAACTTTATCAACTTCATCTGTAAATAAAAAATTCAATAAAATGCCACCATGATCTTTCCAAAACATAGAATTATCTATGATACAAAATTTCATTGCTTTTAACTTTAAAAATATAGCTTTAGTTCTTGAAAATCTAGGAGGAGCTTGTAAGTTTAGTAAAACAACTATGATATCTACATACCAAGGTGAATTTAAGAAATCTTCATTGATCTGTGGAGTCGCCATCTCTTCCTGATCATCTAATTGAGCATTAAAATTTATATCTAAGGCCTGGCATTTCGATTTATACATGAGTTTGGCTAAACCTTGGCCTTTAATGAGTTTGGTGGGATTAATTGCCATGTCATATTAAAAAATGGTGGCAATCCATTTGCCTCTCTTACCATCAGGCCCATTCTGAGTCAGAATGTCCTTCACTACTGAATTTGGAACATATTCAATGATGTGTGAATATAATATGTATACTCTAAAGTATTTAATTGCCTTCACTAAATCCAATGCTTGTTTTTCCATTATATTATACTTTAGTGTGGCATATCGTAGTGATTTGTTGAAAAAGGAAATGGGTAGTTCATAACCGTGATCATTCTTCTGCAGTAAGATTGCAGCAATAGTATGTTCTGAAGCAAAAGAAAAAATAATAAAATATTTTTTGAAATGAGGACCTATTAGGACTGGTGTTCTTGTAAGGGCTTGTTTTATTGATTTAAAGGATTGTTTGGCCTTTGTTGTCCATTTAAGTGTTGAGTCGTTCTTCAAAATTTTATTTAGTTCTCTAATTATTTATGCTAAATTTGAAATGATTTTTCTCATAAAATTGATTTTACCTAAGAAAGCCTCCAATTCCTTAATATTTCTAGGATGACTTATGTTCAAAATGGCCTCTATTCTAGCTCGGTCTATCCTATTTCCCTCTTTTTATATTATATGTCCTAATAGTTTACCTTCTTCAAGTTCAAAGAGAGTCTTTTTTGGATTCAAAGAAATACCAAATTTTTTGCATTTAATAAACACTTGTCTCAGATGATCTAGATGTTCATTGTCAGTTTTTGAAAATACAGTTATATCATCTAGATAAATTACAATAAAATCATGAATTGATTTGGCAAAATCTATATCCATAACTCTTTGAAATGTAGCTCTTGCATTAATTTATCCAAAAGGCATTTTCAAATACATGAAAGTACCCCATGGAGTAGTAAATGCTGTCTTTTGTTGGTCTTCTGGCTGAACTAATATCTAATTATACCCAGAGAATCCATCAAGAAATGAAATCCTGGATGAACCAACCACCCTCTATAAAATATGATCCATATTGGGGAGAGGGTAGTTATCTCTTAGCGATACCTTATTTAAATTCCAGAAATCAACACAATTTATGATTTCCCCTGTTTTATTCCTAGTGGGAACTATGTTTTAAACCCAATCATAGTATCTGATAGGTGCAATGATCTATGCTTCATACATCCTCTTTACCTCTTTTTCAATAAAAGGCATTAGAACTGGATTGATTCTCCTAAGCTTATGTTTAAAAGGTTTTTGATATTATTGGATAGGTATTTTATGTAGTAGTATGCTAGTGTCATAAGATTTAAGGTCTTCATAACTCAATGTAAATACATCTTGAAATTCCTTAAACAGAGCTATGTATTTCAGTTTTTCTTCTTGAGGTAATGCTTTGGAAAGTTTAATGAGTTTAGGCCTTTGTTCTGTTCCTATATTGAATTCTTATATTTCTAATCTTAATGGTTCCATTTTTGGTTTTCTTGCAACATCATTTTAATCAAAAAGGTCTTCTAATGGGGTTAATCCCTTAGGTAAAAAAATATTCTTAAGGTTTAAAATGTCAGAATCATCATCTTATTATTCTTCTATTTCTAATTTTCCTAATTTTTCTATTTCAATTTAATATAATTTAGTGGGTGTTGAGGCCCCAGAATTCTACTGCCAAAACATGGGGGAAAACCACCTAGTCTAGACCTTAAAGAAGCTCCTTTAACATTTGGTGTAGTGGCTTCGACTGGAGATAATGCGACCAGTTTCCCAATAAGTATGATTTTTAGGGTGTGTGATTATATGGCATGCAAATGAAAGTGATTTTAATCTATCATATGCACCTATCTAAACTATTTATTCTATTCTATACTCGGGATGATTATCCTCTATGCGATCTGTAAAAATATCCTTCAACTGTTAGTAATATAGATAATTTAACAGTTGAAAGAGATGAAAATTATGTAAAATAATTCTTCTAACAAAATAGTTTGACTAGAAAAGTTGTGCAAATATATCGCATTCATATATATGTGATTATACATTCTATAAGAAACTATAGAAAAATATTAGAACAGAAGTGCATGTAACATTCATCTATAATAACATTTCAAATATATAATGTAATAAAAGATGACTTATCAATTTATAAAAAAAAATTAATACAAGTGAATAAAAGTACCATATATACGAAGTCCTACTCATGTAAAGTGACAGTAATTGATTTTCTCCTTCTCACTTTCTAGTAATTTAAAGAGTACAGTATTGCCACATCAGTTAAGTAGCTTTAATTGTCAAAAGATAACAGATCCATTCCATTAATTCATCAAAGCATTCACAAACTTACAATAGTACAGTCTTTGCAAATGTTTTTGACAAATTTCTGGACCCTTCTCTAAATGCATGAAAGGGGTTTAAATACTAAACTAACGATGTTCTAATAATAGATTCTTACAAAAATATAGAGGAGGTTTCAAACAACCATCCTCATAGGACTAACTTGAATTGCAATCTAGGAAAATAAAATAACAATTTTGATTTATTAATTTCATCCTTTCTTCTGGTCTTGGGCACAAAGTTGACAAATATCTATCATTGGATTGAGTTGAGCTAGCTGCGAAATTCTTGATCTGACCTGTCCCTTGAATACTACATTTGAAAGTATGGACTGTGATATTTTTATTGAATCTGTTAAGGATTGAATAGTTTGATACTGAAAGTAATATTTGGTCAGAAAATTCCCATAATTTTCTTGATCAAACTTATTTACATTATTAATTAATTCATCCTATGTATCTTATTTCTACTTCCACTGTGCTTCTATTTCTTTCATTTCTGAAAACACTTCAGTCATGTTCTGTTTGAGAAGTTCTAATTTTACCATTTGTTCATATAAAGATTCAAAAAATTCATTTGATAAATTAGATGTTTTCGCTGCTTCTTTCTCTGCTTGCTTGATTTGTGCTTCCCAGTATCTGAATATAATCTCCTTATGAAACTTATCCACCTGAGGTAAATCGGCTTCCTTTCATGAGTCTGATTATTGCCATTTAATGTGTTCATTGATCTTATTTTTAGTTCTTTCACATTCAAGTTTCTGGATAGCTATCTGCTGGATCAGTATTTTAGTCACAATAAGAGTCAATCATAGAATCTTGATGACAAAACACTTCATGTTCATTCTTTAATTTAGAATTTATATCCAGTGCTTCTTTAATAAACTACTCCAATTGCGATTGGCTCTTTATTATGATCTTCATTGTTTCCAGTTGTGCTTGTTTCTCATTGATCTCTGTCTGATGCTGTAATTTGAGGCTTTCAAAATATTTTTGAAATCGGACCATCTTTTCTTTGATTTTATCACTGGAGTTGGATTTTTCTTCATTTAATAGTTTCTCTAGCTCTAGTACTCTAGCTTCCTTTTGCTTTAGCAACATTACAACTTCAGTATATTTATCAACGGTAGCTGTGGCATATGCGTCTGCGTACTGTGATAATTTAGTTAGTTGTTTTGTAGGGTCATCTAAGGAATCCTTCCACAGTACATCAACTGATTCATTTGTTAGTTTTGAGACCGTTCATCAATTCTTCTTTTTTTATTCCTCTTAACTACAGCCTTATAGCTAGGACTGTAGAAGATGCCCAGTGGAATAATTTCTTCAATTTTTAAAACTATATTTTATGTAGGATAGGCCGGTATGATATCTCGATCATGAGCTTCTGGAACTTGTTGTAGTGGATTAATAGTTTCGACTATCTTTTAGGAATGTTCACGCGTCTAGAAACTAGATATTTGATCAGTATTAGGATTAAATTTGGGAGTTTTTATTTCTTTAGAAAAATCCTCCCATTCACTACTGAAATTATTTGTTTGAGATTTTTCAGGCTGATCTAATATGTCATGATTGTGCTGAACTTCTTGAGACGTTAACTCTGTTCCATTACTTCCTTTTTACTCATGCATATCTATCTCTTGGATTACCTGATCAATTATATTTTCTGGATTCGTATTCATTTTCAGAACGATCTGAATTGTGAGATTGATGCTGTGATTGACCTGATTCATCTTCAGACATATCTTTAGCTTCATTATCCAAGCTGATACTTGGAGTAGGTCTAATGACATATTAAATAGTTAACAAATTGAGAGGAACTCTCTGCAATCTCTTATCTCTCTATATATAGAAAGCTTCCAAATCACCTTCAGTAGGCAGAGCTTGAGAAATCTCTTTGCCCTTCTTGCTTATTTCAGTCTTCTTTAATTCCTTAAATGATTTCCTAAAAACAAGGAGAGTGTTTAAAACTATAGAGAATAGAGAGTCACATCCATTGTTTATATCAAACATGCATGAATATATATGAATATTTTCAAATAACAATAATCATCAATAATAATTTCAATGTCGGATCTCTTACACCATCACAGGAAATTCTTATCCATCAACTTAAAGCTGTTAGGTCTCAAATTTTTTTTTTTTATATGACATAATTTATTTTCCATGCTCGAGAAATTAAATGCCATTAATTCACATGTCTCCATATATAAATTTTACCATTTGTAATGTTTACCACTAAATTTTGTGAAATGCGATGTGCACAAACCACACATCGAAACTTCTATGCGACCTGTATTTTTATAAGGGCTTCCTCAAAAACATCTCCTAAAGGATCTTTTCCTTGTAGTGAAACTTAAATTATCATTATAAATCTCTTATATCACATTGCACCTTATTTTAGAATTGAACTCATAAGGTAATTATATATAAGTGTGATTGCATGGACTCGACAAGTTAACAAAACATCAAAGATAAATCTTTAAAATCCTTTTAGCATGTCAGCATGGTTTTTGAATGTGCATTTTGCATTTCGCATAACTTAACCGCAAAAAAAAACTATTGGCTATTCGATATTATGATATTTTCACCATTTATTTGATAAAAAACATAAGTAATTTTTTTTGTACATATATAAAATTATTTCTGAGAACCATACCACAATCGGAATTTCAATATAGTCATTAAACCAATTTTTAAGAATAAGGCGACTTTAAGAGGAAAATGTTGGGAATCACGATTGTCGTTAGACCAAAACCCACGTATTTTATTCAAAAATCACCTCTCTATAGGTGAGGATCCACAATAGTTCAATAGTCCATGTCTTGAAACACATGGGGAGGCTTGGTTTATCCATTGTCCAACAATCTCTCCCGCAATGTGAGTCGTGTGTGTATCTAACTCGTGACCTCTGCTCTGATAATACTTGTTGGGAATCTCTATTGTTGTTAAAGAAAAACTCACAGGTGTTAGTCAACGGTCACATCACCAAAGATAAGGATCCACAAGAGGTGGTTAGTCCATGTCGTGAAACAAACGGGTAGGGTTGGTTTATCCAATATCCAATAGAAAATTTATACTATGAAATATAATGACTCATTTGGATACATCCTAAAGGATAATTTTTAATGAATATGTCATTTTATGTGAAAATAAAAATTCAGATAAATTTTAAAGCATATTGATGCTCTTGTAAAACTAAATACACTGATATGTTAAAATAATAATAGCACTAGTTTTTGGGATTTCGTAAATAAAAAGGAATTGTATCATATCAATTCTTTTTAAAAACATTATCTCCCAGATAATTTATCCTAATTAGTGTGTGTTACTAGTAAACGAATTGGTTCATTTTAATAAGAAACAAACCAGTGTTTCGAAAAAGTGAAAAAAAAAGTGCCACTTTGTTTTTCTAAAATTGAAAAATGTGTAGTAATTTATTTTTCGAAATCAAATTCCATAAATTGTTTTAAATAGTAACAATTTATTTGCCATTTCATTATTTTTCCCAAAATTTCAAGTGAGAGATTTGCAAGAGAAGCATACAAGGAGAATTGTGGAGCATCAGAATACTTTGGAAAAACAAAAATATTTAGAATATCATAATTTGAAAGATGTGATGATTTACTGAAAACCATGCATAAAAAGAAGCTTAAATTTTACTAATTTTTTTTTTTTACAATTTCTCTTCGATTCAATTATAATTTAGAAAAAAATAAAAACCCTGAATAGTAAAATTTTAGTAATGATTTTACTAATAAAAATGTTTACAATTTCATTTGTTATTTAGATTTAATTAAAATTAAAAAAATAAAAATAAAAATAAATAAATATATTCAATACTTACCTTAAACCCTTGCTTCTTCTTGCTTATGTGACTCGAAAAATTCACCTTAAGATTTAACTCCATCTACCACTTCACAATTAGGTATTTTTATTTTATCCATTTAGATTTAATGGGTTTCAATTACTATATATAAGGTATTTGATATGTAGAGTAGGGGGGCCACTTATTGAATAGGATCTAAACCCTTCTGACTCAGTCCCCTTTTGTTAAAGGACTTATGTTTTTGGGTGCACCATATGTAATATAATGCATTAGTGTGGTTCTAAGAAATAACATTTCTAAATCCAAAAATTAGTTTTTAATTTATATGTTTTGTATTTTAGTCTAATGGCAGTGCTTTTATGGTTGCAAATCGCACCACCCTAATTTAAAGTTATTTAAAAATTTTGTTTTTCATTTTTGGTGCTCAATAATTAAATACTCGATGCATTTTCTTCAATAAACACAATGGTACATTTATTCACATAAAGGCACTTGTTACCAAACCTTTTTTGGGATAAAATATTATGTCATTTATTTAAAAAATATATGTAATGGATTTTGTATTGAATGGTACACATTTTATATTGATAAAAAAATGTATGAGAATAGGTCAAGTAGCAAAAATATTAATAAGCACAATGATAACACATATAAAAAAGAAGCAAATGCAAGTTCTTTTTAAAATTTTTTAGAAAATTAATATGTTTGAACTATATGCATGTTTAACTCATATGTGTTATTTACTGTGCGTCAATTAGACCCACAAAATGTGGAAGCTTGATAATATTCTTTCTTATCTAAGTGCAGAATAGTAAAATTTAGGTGGAAAAATTGTAGAAGGATGAATCATGTGAATGTAAAAATATTATTCAATATGAGTTCTTGTTTTTTTTAATTTTCATTTATGATATCCATAAGAATACTAGGTAACATTTTTGGAACAATATATTAATTCACATATGTTAAATGCTCTACAAGGACCAACTACGAAAGAAAAGAATCTCGTTCTAAGAGAATAGAAAATATAAAACATGTAAATGACCATGAATTAGTCCTTAGATCATATGGAATGGTGTTGGAGTTTAATGATAGGGGGATTTTATTTTTTAACAAAACTATAAGGGCTATAGTGAAATGAACATATAGACTTACTTTCCGCTTAAAAAATAAAATAAAAATGAATCCAATTATTCAAAGAATCAAGTTCTATTTGAACTACAAGAAGCGTTTCTAGATAAATTGTCAATCGGAATACTGAGAATTGCACTAGAAAATCATACAACAACAAAAAAGAAACATTCAAAAAGTGATATTCCTAATTAAAATTATTTTCTAGATTCATATGTATATATTACTACAAATAATTCATTTATTGATTTCATTTTTTTTATATGTAGTTTTCATATATCAGCGTAAAAAAAAATTATACTCTTTCACGAAGATTATGAAAATTACAATAGATCAACAAGTTCATATCCAAAACATGCTAGTAGGAATGTTCAAAATATGTACAGGGAGATGGTTAAAGAAATGGACACAATTGCGTCAAGGGAGGATATATCCCAACAAAAGCATACTTAAAATGTACCTAATCATTGAATTTTTTAATTAGGTACATATAAAACAATAATTTTTCAAGTATTTTCTTCCAAAAAACAAAATGGAACCTATTCATCATAAAAAACCAGAAAACAAGGTGATGACGAATAAAATGGTTCATATGAATGTTTTTGATTAATTGTTAGTATATCCTTATAACAACTTTAGATTTCATTTTGTGTATTTTAAATTCTTTTATAGAAACCATCCTTGAATGTCTTCAAATAGGTGCTAACATACAAAAATTAGTCATAAGAAGAATTGACTGACGTTGGGTTAAATATGCATTATGAGTCTTATGCTAGAATACCAAAAACTAATTATGGAATTTGTAATTTTTTATGTTGTTTTAATTCGTTGACTTTATAATTAATAGAAATTAAAATACCTTTATATTGAATCAATGATTTTTAATGGGGTATAAAATTTTTTCAAAGAAAAGTATGAAACTATGACAATAGAAGAGTTGTTCAAAGAAGGCATGAGATTTATTTTTGAGAGAAGGTGTATATTTCATCACTCAATTTTTGCTATGGTGCATTGCATTTTTATTTACATTGATGTATATTACATATTTCAATTTTCATTATTCCCACCAATGTAGATATACTCACTGTAGTTTGTTTTTATGTTTGTAGATGCAAATTGAAGAACATGAAAACAATAAATCCAATCAACAAACATCTCTTCCAAATAACCCAGGTCATGGAAGTACCTAGAGAATTGACAAGAATTCGAATGGATAATGGTGATCAATTTGAATATTAATGAAATCTATTGTATTTTTTAAAATAATTTTATGTGGAAATAAGACATTCTTTTTAATATAATGGGTGGAGTGTCCCAATTTAAAGACAGGGGTACTAATAACTATCTTATTTTCTATGCCAAAGAACCTCTTATTGATATATAGTAAAATACATTTTTATTTATTATATTGCATTGTCTAATATGATTGTAAAATGATACAAGAGATATTAAATATATTGATGATTACATATTACACTGAAGATATGAAAAATGTGATCATATAAAAAATTAATCCAAAAATCATATACAAAATTCACTACTCAAAATTTAATTTATATGAATATTGTTATAAAATACATGTCTATTTTTTATGAATAATAAATTTTAAAAATCACAATATTGCATTGTCATGTTGTAAAAAGGACAAAATGGATATTGAGACATCTTATTATGCACGTTGTTATGAATAGATTTTCAATATTGATATTTATAATGATAAAAAGTTGTATCATAGTGCGTGTGCAAAATAAATACGTACCAGAAATATATATATTCCATGCATTAGTGTCGTTCTCCTTTAATGCACCATTGAATTGTTACCATTAATGCACCACCGTGTTAGATTACGAAAAATCATCGAGGCTGCAAAAATTTTTTTCCTGGCCTCGTGCTTTTGGTCAAAAATAAAACACCAGGGATTTTGTAAACACATAAGAATTGGGGTGTTCTACTTTTCAAGCACCAATGTTTCTTGCATTTAATTCCCTGGTTCATTGTATCATAGATTGTACTACCTAATTAGGTATTGTTATTATGAAAGCACTGATGCTTTCATAAACCAAACGCCTTTGTGCTCCAAAATATTGTTTTATATTACTAGCACACTGGTTGCGCCGAGAGGTGCATCTACAGCCCAGTATGACCCCGATGTCAGGTTTGTCACGTCCTTAATGTCGACTCAAATTTTAAATTAAAATAATAAAAATAATAAATAAATGTCGGCTTAACAAATAAGTTTTAATAATTATATAAATAAACCAAAAAAAATTAAAACAAGTCAGCTTTGATCGAACATAGTCGTGAATTTTTTTTTATGACGAAGTATAATTGAATTGTTCCACAGAAAATTAGCTGTAGCAATACGTTAGATAAATCTTCCCGATGTTGTGCCTAGATAAACAAAGAACGCTATACCTGAAGCAGATTAGGTAATTTGTCTGTTAATAAACAGAGTACTTTCATGTTAATTGATTGCAGTAAATAGTCTAATAGGGTGGTGTAATACTGCAACCAAACATGCATACAGTTCAATAGAGGTGTAATGATACCAACTAACGTAAGAGTAGAGAATTAGTAATTGCATGGGGTAATCGAAATCCTAGGGACGGGCGTAATGTGGAGTAAATATATAAACAGAGCATTTTTTTTTATGTGTCAGTAGAGTACAACATGAGCAAATAATTATAAATACAGCGTGCTGCGGATAGTGACAAGTTACACAACGTTACAACACAATACTTGCGAGGAAGAAGAAAAGCAATTCAATACTCAGATTAAGGGAATTACTAGTGGAAATTGTGTGTAGGATAACAAGATGATTAACCAACGAACTATTGCAAAACCAGTAAACGGTGATTACATATTCTTTGGTAACGAGTTTGCTATAGTAGAGAATAATCCAGTAAACCCAGAATTACTGTGAAGATATTTAACTAAGGGGTAAATTACCCTAGCCTTGATGAGACGCACGTTCACCTT
>JAXQQM020078462.1:0-17500 GCA_034641835.2 Pinus albicaulis
GCAGCCAGAATAGGGTGCCCTGTCTGAGTACTACCGTTCATTGGTGATGAAATCCAGTATCGCAATAGTATACAGAGAGGGTTGGTCGAAAGTACAGTTACGGTCACTCTAGAGCTTCGCCCGAACCTCAGACGATAGGTGTAAGCACTCTCATGAAGACGAGTACCCTCCTAAAGACTGAAGACAGAGTGGGTCCGTCTGTTTCAGGTACCAGGACAGCTCGTCCCAGTCACCTTGTGTAAGTCCATAAAAGAATGGCCACTAAGGATACCTCAAATCACAGACACCATCAGGGGGGTCCACGGTCAAGGACAGTGTGCTATATGGGCAGAATACCTAGATCCCCGATCTAGTTTCGACATCCCCGAAGGGAACCCCAATATATAACACACCCACGGGATGCAGTCAAAGGCAGGCTACCTTATATTGCACCCAAGTGTTGTCTCGCGCTGAGCTCCAGTAAAGGAACGGTCCCGATAATGTGAGTGCAGCAGGATTTCACTCGTTAATGACTCTAGTTTTCAAGTTTTGAGATCTTGGGTAGTTTTCTCACTTTCCTAACCCAAGATCCTAGCTTGAACTACTGTTTGTGTGAGCTCAAAAAAGAGTAATTAGATTGATTTTATTATCGCTTTATTTTTAGTGTACTTTATTATTAGTCTTGCGGAGGGGGAGTGGACGTATGAAGTATAGTGAGACTCTGACTCAAGAAACCATGCAAAACATGCTCTAAATATTAAATTCAATGAAGAGTGTTTCTATAGGGAGAGGTTTCTTTTTCAATCATCCATGCACCAACATGTAAATAACACAGCTCAAATTTTAAAGATTCAGACTTCTATCTACCTCTTTCAACAGTCTATGAACTAAAAATTTCAGAATAAACTCAGCTAGATGCAGAAAAATAATAAGAAAAAAAAAATTTCTTAAAAATTAAATGCTTTGAACACTAACTAAACAAGAGAAACAAATAAAAATTCCAGCTTAGCAGACAAGCACAAGGATTCAGTCAGTGAAAGGTACTGATGGCCAAAAAACTCTACAGCTAAAACACAGTCACAATAGTGAACAACAAGGTTTTTGGCTGAGTAACACTCTGTCTGTGAGAAAATACAGCGTTATAACACACTTTATTTAAGGATAGAACACGTTATAACACACTAGATAACCTGCAGAGGTCGCGTTAACTAGGGAAAAGCTCTTCAGTTGGCCAAACAGGAACAGGATTGAACTCTGCGAGCGTTTGGTATGTCTATTGGGCATCAAAAATGGTCGGAAGGATCTGTGAACAGAGGAGAGAAGAAAGGAAGAAATAGTCCGGAAACTATGGGGAAAATCCCCAGCGAAGTCGCCAATTTTGCTATAGGGTAAACTTCTTGGGTCGTTGGTTTTCGAATATCCCTCTCAAGGCTTTCTGGTGCCCGAGGCAGACAGTAAGATTAGCTATGCTATTCACAAAGATGGCATGAGCATGTTCATATTAACTTGAAATAACTTGAAGGAATACAATAGAGAATTACCTCTTTGACAGTCTTGGAGTCCCTTGGAGAGCGCTACGCAGCGAAGCAAGAGTCCTTCACCGGCTCCAAATCTTAGTCCTGCAATCAGTCAAAGCACCCGTGTAATTTCTAACATAACATGTATCCTATCAATTAAATCAATACACAATAAACATCTAGATTATACACATCTGAGCCATTCATATCATACTATGTAAATTTTCAAACAATAATGACAATATTAAGCATTGAATGGACAAAACGAACACAGTTCTATTGATTTTGAAAGAAGGAGGATTACAACCATCGGTTGTACCAAGCCCTCCTCAGTCTCCCAATATCTCTTCTCTCTCAAGTGAAGAAGTCCAAGTCAACAAGCTCTCTAGGAGCCTCTTTGACTCTTGGCCTTCACAATGTCACACTATTCTCTATTCCACAAGTATATAAGAACCTTGAGCAATTCTTCGACCTTCAATTAAGAGCCTTCAGCTCCTTCTTATAGGAGAGGGAGAAGGCCATTGTTGCCCTTCTCTTTCCACTAGTTTGGAATGGAAAAAGCTTAGATGTTTCTTTGATCTCTATGCTTTTTCCTCTTTTGGAGTTCAGTCTTCTATGGAAATGACCAATAATGAACTGGTGCTTCTGCAGTTTCCTTTGTGAACTGACTCCTTTGTGAGGGAAATTCGGAGATTCAAATCATTCTCCGCGCTCTTTTCCCAATTCAAACTTAAAACACGGGTAACGCTTCCTTCCAGTGTAAACAGAGCGTTGCCCTAGCCACTAACGCGGCCAATGTACTGATTGCCTGCGTTATAACGCTCTTGTTCTGTTCTATATAGGCGTTACCCTGGCAGAAATAGGTTTAATCTAGGTCTTTGTATCCCTTCCATATTTGTCTTCCCCTCTGAGCTGATGAGGAGGTATTTTGACCTGTAAAGGTGACCTCCCTCTGAGCTGATGAGGAGGTATTTTGACCTATAACACTGCCCATAAGGTTTTACGAGCAGGCTATTACTAGCCTACCATATTTAAGGATGCCAAAAAATTTGTGCAGGCCTGTGATAGCTGCCAAAGGGCAGGACGCCCTGGGTAGTCTGATGAAATGCATTTGAACCCTCAACTAGTGATTGAACCATTTGAACGCTGGGCACTTGATTTTGTTGGCCCTATTAGTCCTCCCTCAAACCAAAAAACATACATCCTAGTTGCAACCGAATATGTCACTAAGTGGGTCGAAGCAGAGGCACTTTCAAAAGCTACAGAGGACTCTGTAGTACAGTTTCTTTTCCAAATCTTTGTGCTCTATGGTCTCCCAAGTGACATAATCACAGATGGAGGACCACAATTTGTAGGTAACAAATTAGCTGAAACATTGCAAAACTACCACATTCAGCACAAGATTACAACTCCATATCACCCACAGGCCAATGACCAAGTAGAGAGCATGAACAAAGTAGAAAACATTAAAATGCCAACAAGTTTCGAAACAAGGAGCTTATTATCACTAATCTTGTTTAATTTTTCCTTAGTTGATCATTATAGACTAGAAAAACATAATATGAATGAATGTAAACTTTAAAGAAATACACTAAAAACAAGGAAAAAAATGAGACTTATCTTATCACCACGAGAATCCTTAGCTATGATGTCTCTGATCTCTTTCCAGTTTGCTGCTTTCACTAATTGACTCACCAACTTCAATATAACCAACAAAAAAGACTATAGTTGTCTTGAGAAATTTTATTCACATTGAATACTTCGAATTGTGAAGTATTTATACAAAAAAATGTTTACAAAATATCTCAGGAATTGAGATAATGTTTTAATAAAAAATAGGAAAGAAAACTTAAAAAGAGGGACAACTGCAAAACAGTTTGCAAGCTATTACCTTTTTACAAGCAAAAATAGAACTAATTATTCTAATTTGAACTTATTGTTGTTGTGCACTTTAACCCTGTATTTTTACCATTTGAGGTAACAGTAAAAAATGAATTTCCAAGAATTCACAACAGATTTGTGAATTCTTGCCACTTTTCTGTAGAGGGGATCTTCATAGTATTCAATTTTATGTAACTTTCTTCTGCCTCTGTATACTTGGAAAAGTTAGGCTTGATAGTGAACATATGCCTAATCTCATTATCTAAAAAGAACAGATTTTCAAAATACTAAAGAAGTATTTTGCCTATTGGTGATCCTTGAGGCAGTTGTTGTCTGGCTTGCTCTTTTGCATGATTTCTTATTTTTAGATCATAATATTTCTGAGGTATTAACTTGTCATTCAATGCGTGAATATTAGGCAAACCTTCTTCTGACAATGTTTTGTATTTGGCTAAAAATATTGAGATGGATAAATTCATGTCTTTACACCGGTCCTCTAGATTACTCATTATGTTTCTTTTGTTCAAGACCTTTTTGATTTGAAGAATGGTTTCTGTTCTATCAACAATTTTCAATTCTTCCAACTCTTCCCTAGTTTTACTGTTTAAAAAAGCTATGAGTTGGATTTCTTGGGCTGGTTTGTTGTCAATTTCCCTCTTAGTCTTGTCAATCTCTGCACTAGCAACTTGAAGTAACTCCCTCTGTTCATAAATTATCCGAATTGAAGACCATTGAGAATGAATGCCTTCAATAATTTTGTTCCATAAATGATTTTTTATATAGGCCACTTGATCTGTAAGATTTACTTGTGCTTGCAGAATCTTTACATGTTCTTGTAGTCGATCAGCCCTTTGCTCATGTCCTCTAGAAGTAATCAAGGCATCATTTTTGGAATTTTCTAAATTTTTAATAGTGCCTTTCAAACTAAGAATCTCTTTATCTTGGTCTTGTAGTGTGCTCCTCTATGAGGATGAAGAAGAAGAGGCAGAGATTAGAGAAGTAATTGGCACTACAGTTGCCAGTACTCCTTTCGGTGCCAAGTGTTCTGCCAAAGTAGATGGTATAGCAGTGTTTACAATGGGGATCACTGTAGGAATGACCATTGGTTGTGCTTTTATTAGTTCTTCATTCTCTTTCATTAGAGCTTCTATTTGACTTTCCATTGTTTTTATCTTATCTGTCATTTGATGTACAAGTTGCTTTAAATCATCATTCTCTGTTTTTTTCTGTAGAATTTCTTTTTCTTGAGAGTTTTCACTCTGAGGCAACTTCAATTGTTTTCTAAGAGTAGCTATATCCTCATTTTTTTGTTTAATTAATACTTTTTCCCCTTCAATGTTGGCTGGGTCACCCCCTGCTTCAATCGCTATATCTTCTAGTGATTTTATTCTTAAATTATTAGCATACAGTGAGGCTTTGTCCAACTTCATTTGATTTTGGAGGTTGAGCACTGTTTTCTCAAGCCTAATTGATTTCATAGTTTTACTGACAATTTTGGAATATAGCATTTCAGTATTTCTCCTATGAAATTCAATTTGATCTAATTCATGAATGGCATCTGCATCCAATTCAAGATCTGTTTTGGAATAATCTGCCACTGATTTTGGCTAAGCCACTGCAGGCTTCAAGAATGACATTACCAATTTATTGGATGAATAATCAAATGTTGAAAGAAGCCTGTCTTTGTTTCCAGGATTTTCCTTAAGAAATCTAGAATGAGCTTGACTCTTGAGCTCTTCATTCTTCTCTTTAATCTGTCTGAATCTGATCTGAATCTCTAGCTCTGTATTGTCAGTTTTCTGAGAAGAAGGAGGCAAATCGACAGTAGCCTGGTTTTCCTTCATGACTGTATCTTTTTGTTGTGTTCCAATTTTTACATTTTGAAGCTCTTTTAATGTTTGAGTGACTATTATTGTTGCTTCATCATCTATATCAATATTTACAGCCTTATCCTTTTCTTCTTCTGTTGACTTGCTTCTTTTACTATAAGGAGTTATGAATTTTATGTCCTCAATAGTCTCAGCTATGAAACTATCTCCTTCTATGTCTCTTTTATGTACATTATCAGTATCTTTTCTTGTAGAAGCCACCTGTACTATTTGTTCAATCTGTTTGCCTTTGCCACTGTCTACCTGTATTACCTGTACTGCCTGTGAATCATCATCAGATAGGGTTTTTGGCTCCCATTCAATTTTATTTACATATATTTCAATATGGGGCTTAGGATCATGCAAGTAAATAGGCAACTTACATTTTACCCTTACTGCACTCAAAATACCTTGTGGGTCATACTTCCATGTAAAACTACATGGGAACTTATACTCTTTAAGTTTGACATTTATCTCATTGGCAGCTTCTCTGTTATTCACAATGAATGGCCCAATTTGATTTTTCGGCTTAAATTGGGTCTTTTTCTTGAAAGCTATGAAGTTGATTTCATCTACATTCAATAGTTGTCTCAGATATTCTAAAGCAAATATTCTTGTAGTAACAAATCTGGGTAACTTATATGGGACCAGGGATGAGCCATACACTCTGATTTATGTATGATTTTTATATAAATACCAATCTCCAGTTTTGTAGCTCTCTGATAATTGCATAATTCTTCTTGTCTCATCATTGATCCTAGGGATCTCCTCTTTTTCCAAGAGATACATAGCAGGGGCTATAAATGAGTCATTGAAATATGTAAAACTATACTTTTTGTTCCATTTCCTTAGAATAGATGACCAAAATACTACTGATAGAACTTTTCCTTCTGCATCCACTTTCTCACATTCAATTGGAAACTTATCTGTTTGATAATATAGGAAGAGGTGGAGTAGATAAGAGGAGTATCTGAAAACTCCTTCTTCTGGTAATCTGGATAACTGATAATGCATAATTTCAGCAATAAATCTAGCAAAATTGAACTGAATGGATGGTGATTGACCAGGGCTTAGAGTTGACAGAAAACCTAAGATAGCCACATCAATGAATTCATCACTGGCGTATCCTAGTATGAAGGAGATAATTGAGACAATCTGTCTAGTTTCATCTGGGAAATAAACGGTGTCGAAAGGAGGATTTAACGTAGGAATATCAACTTGATTTGGACAAAAATTCTGGTATATTTTGAATCTAGTATTGAACTCCAAGTCAAGATATAGTTGGGTTAAATCTTCTATTGATAGGGAAGCAGAATTGGGGTCATGATTCATTTGCAGCATGGAATTTATCGACTCTTCAGTGATGTAAAACAATATATCTTTTTCTTTGTTTATAATACATCTTTGTTCTGGCATATAATAGGCTTGGCATAATCTGATAAAGTCAGGAACATAATGAGTGAGAGGAACAATATATCTAGGCAGATTGGATTCCCAAATTCGAATATCTTTGTCACTCTTTTCCACTGATTTGCCATAGCACCAATTATAGACATCAAGCAAGTTAAATTCTACATTAGGGTCTAGTATTCTATAGTCCAAATCAACTAAAGGGTTGTTCTTTGGAGAAATGACTGGAGGCTGGACTGGTCTGACCACTTCTGTAGAATCAGCTATGAGTACAGGAGTTGGTTTGTTGATTTTGAAGGACATAGGCTGAGGAATCTTTGCAGAATACTTATTTTGAGATTTTGGGCCTCCATTCTTGGGGGTTACCTATTTCTTGGTCATTTTTAATAATGAACGAAGCAAGCTTAAATGGTTTGCTAAGTTCCTTTACGAGAAACAGGGGTTTCTTGGCGAATTTATATTGAAAATGGGGTTTCTGAGTAGGGTTTTTAGGAAATGCAAGGAATTTAAATCTCAAAACATGTATTTAAACTCAATTTCAACAACAAAACAGACCAGGGTATGGAAAAAACTGCGAGAAAGGGAAATTAGGGATTCCAGGGAAATTTTGACAGAGTTTCCCCTGAAAAATGGACACTTTTTTGCAGTAACTTTGGTAATTATTTGAAATCGACAGGAATTTTGAAATCTCAGAGGGCAACTTCGAAGAAAGGTACCTGGAGAACCAGCGGAATTCGGTTGAAGACATTGCAGAGGTGCTCAGTCTTCAATTTTTTGAAAATGGCTTCGCAGAGGACAATGTAGTACTTTGTAATGGAAATTCAAGGCAATGGGCATCGAAAAATGGTACTGGTAGGTTGAAAATGTCTCTGCAAAGTTTCTCAGGGTTCAAACGACGTGATTTTGAGGAAAAACGGTTCTGCAATGTTTTTACAAGTTTAAAGCGAAAAGGTGAAAATTTGAATGAAAAATATAATTTTAATGTATTAAATGATGGTATAACCATAGTTAAATGACATTAAACTCGGGTTAAACGGGTGAGGTTTAGGGAATACCGCCAGTGGTATTCGCGAGGGTAAATGGTGGTAAGCGGAAACTAGCTTTTCGAACATGATACAACGTGGTGGCGACACGTAAGCGCGGGTGGTTTGGAAAAACCACCCATTTCACACGACTTTGCCAAAACATCAAATGATTACTTTATGAGCACGAAAATGTATTAGCGCCGTTGGATCTGGATTCAACAAGTGAACGACCATGATCAAAAGGAAAGGTGCGGGGAAAAGGTAAGTTATCGGGTTCACTTTGGGCCATTGATCTTGGGAAACCGTCGCTATACCGACATTTAGAGAAAAGTGTCACAATACTGACACTTAGACAAAGTGTCACAATTGAGACGTTTGGAGGAAGACGTTGCAATTGCGACACTATGCCCCAAAGCGTCGCTAGACGGCTGCCTCCAAATGTCACAATTACCTCCAAACGTCGCTATTATATGTTTTACGAAGATATGGTAAGGAAATCTCTCTTGTTCTTCTTATACTTATATATATATATATATATATATATATATATATATATATATATTTTGCAAAATAGATTAAAAAAATTATATGAGAAAAATTATTAATTCATCAATATGTGTGTGTGTTGTGAGGAATAATTTCATAGTTCAACTTAATGGTTCATTATATAATCATGTGAGCATCACCAATGATATATCTTAAAAAGAAACTGAAAAGCCATGTGTACAAAATTGATGTATACTCTAGAGAGTGGTTCTCATATCACTATGTAAATTGTTGTATGCTACTTCAAAAAAATTATAAGATAAACTGTAATACACATCATATGTGCACCATAACAATTTCCATACAACTAATTTGTTTTAGGATACATGTGGAATTCTAGGGGTAAATTCTATATGATGTGTATATCAATCTATTAGGTGTTGGTAAGTTGTGAGTATCTAAGAAATTATAAGGAATATCCATACATCATGATCTTGTAATGTGCTTATAAATTGTGTCTATAATTTCCATAAAATGTATAAATGATTTGTTAAAAAAAAATCAACACAATCAACCCTAAACAATGCTCATGATGTGGAATGTCATTGGCGAAACCAAAATGATGGTCACATGTCCCATTTCTATGGTAATGGTGATCATATATATGTTTTAGCGACACTTGATGAGTAATTAAATAAATCTAAGAGTGTGACTCATTGTGCCATATTTTTTTAAAGCATGATTTGTTTTCCTAGTTTTTACTAATTTGTTAACATATTTTATTCATTTGGAAAGTTAATTAATGATGCTTTAAGTAATTAGGACCTAATGAGAGATCATATTCACATCTTCACTTAAATATATTTGGTAATTGTAGTCACTATATGGACCGCACATGCATGCTACTTAAGAAAAATTGAAATATAAACTATAGTACACATCTTATATCTGCCATAACAATTGTCATACAACTTATTTACCTCTAGATACATATGAAATACTTCAGGTAAATGCCATATTATATGTATACCAATATAGTAGGTGTTGGTAAGTTATGAGGATCTAAGAAATGATAGGGTATCCACACATTAGTAGTGCCCTGGTAAATTTTTTGCATAATTTTATATTTGTTGTAATTTTGTTGCCTGGATTTGTTATAGATTTCAAATAATATATACAATTATCTACCAATTGTTCTTTATAAAGAAGAAGTACAATAATTAGTCACCTAAAATTGAGCCATGTGAAAAAATTGGTAACATGAGTAACCTGGTAAGTTGTAAATGAAAAGTGAATAACCTCCACTCACCAACAAGTGGCAGGCAGGGTTGGAATTTGGATTTCTCTTTACCCGTCATACAATTTTTTTTGACGTTTTGGTCATTATTTTTCTAGTCAATAAACGTTACGTTTAAAATTTTTCACTATATTAATGATGTTCTCATAATAAATTAACCCTTCACCAATAAAAGTTTGATTAAAAAAATTGAACGCTCTTCGATTTTCTTTGGATTTTGGAGTGTGATATATCTATGTCATGGACTTTTAATACCTAAAGTTTCAAGAGAAATAATTGATTCTTGTCAAACTAGTATTTCCTCAATATATGCTATGATCTACTAAAAATTACTTCAAAAATCAAGTAACTTTCCAATATAAAGAAAAAAACATGAACGAGCTTTCCCTAAATTGCAATAAATTTATGTTTATTATTAATATTGCATAATCTGTCTTATAAAAATTGCATAATCAGACTAAGAAAGGTAACTTGAATATCAATCTACTAAACCTCACTTCCATGATTAAAAAAACACCCCCACCTTCTCAGTGGTCCCATCATGGTCCACCTATTGAAAAACAACCAACAAATATTATTTTTTATATATTTTTGCATGGCCATTGGACAATGATTTACTATGGTTTTCCTACTAAATTCCAATGGATGATTATTCAAAAATAGTGAGAATTAGTTTAGTCTCAAGGCATAGCCAAGAGTCTTACTGGATAATTATATATTACCTCTCCATTGGATGATTGTACATTTTTCATCTACTTTTTCACATGACTTTCAGTTGATGCTAGATCTTTGCCTTCTATTTCTTTAGTGAAGCTAAGAGTTAAATTTGATCTTACATTAATAACTATACTTGCATGAATATCCATGCTTTTATACTTCCCCACTATGGTCAATGTTTATGTATGGCCTTGGCCCATTGATCTTACAATTAACTCACTATTCATATTCAATTTTCTCCAGTTCAGCCCCTTAAAATAAGGAAAACAAAAAATGAAGTCCTGATTTTTCTTTCCAGTGCTCCTACATAATACAAATACTCTTAAAAACCAACTAATATATAAGTTGTCATCATTCATGCTAAAATCAGTTTGAATTTTTTTAATGAATCTGCTTACAATTAATAGATTACATTGCTCACATAATAAGAGATAATTTAGAACTATGATTTCACAATAATAAATTATCAGGCTCCCACAGGGCGATGAACTTGGTTGAATGTGACCCTTCTGTAGCAGCTCCTGAATTTGCCTCTTGATTTCATCGTTCTCCAGAACAGAGCACCGATAGACCGGTCCGTTGGGTAGCGACGCACCTGGGGTCAGATCAATCGGGTGCTTGACCTGAAAGTGTAGAGGAACCCCTGTGGGTGAGGTGAAAATGTCCCCGTAGTCCTCCATAACCTTATCCATTTGTTGTTGTCGAGTAGAGGAGCCTTTTCTAGATTTTGTGGCCATAGTCTTCTTCTTGCCCTGGGGGTGGATCATCAGGAAAACGAATTTCCTAGTTTGGGAAATGAGCTTACTGCATTGTTTTACAGTAACCAAAGAGATAGTAGCAGGAGGTGGTACCTCTAGTATCCTGTACAACTTATTTCCCAAAGTAACAATAATAGCACGACGCCGAGACTCATACACCGCATGATGCTTCCACAAGTATGGTTTTCCTAATAATACATCAGAAACATCAATAGGAACAATGTCGCATAATACCTCATCCGTGAAGGGCTTGATGCTATAGGGAAGGCGGCACTGCTGGCTGACGCGGAGATCTCGTCCTTGGTGAAGCCACCCGATGGTGTATGGATGTGGGTGAGCTGTGGTCGGCAAGCCCAACCGCTTCACAGCATCTACCGAAATGAGGTTCTTTTGGCTCCCATTATCGACAATGAATTGTATCGGGGAGCCCTTTACCCACATCTGGGAGTGGAAGAGATGTTCCTCCTCCTCCGGATCTTCTGGTTCCTCCTTCTGGATCTTTGTAGTGGCAACAGTGGCATTGGGATCTGCATCAATAATCTGTTTCCCTTTGTCATTCCCCTTGTCAGGTTCTGATTCAGAGTCGAAGCATGCATCTGACTCAGAAGCCCGCATCTCGGCCACCAGGGACTGCTTGGCCCGACACTCACTTGTGTTGTGAGTGGAGCTCTTATGGAACTCACACCACTTTCTTGTGTCCTTCTTTGGCTTTGTGGTGTTGTTCTTTGCTTGTGGATTCGACAGGTTGTCTTGAGTCACCGTGCCTTGGCTCTGTCCTTTGTTCTGCGGTTTGGGAGCACCTTTCCCTTGCTTTTGATTCGCAGATCCAAAGTCTCGCTTCTTCTGTTTGAATTTCTGCTCAATCTTGGCAGCATACCGGTATGCCGTACCAAGCGAGGAGATGTTGAGGAACTCCATTACCTCCTGAATGTATCTGTGCAGACAACTGCGATACTTTAGCACCATATTTTTATCTGAATCTTTGATACCCAACTTGGTGCACAGGGTATGGAACAGATTTGTCAGCTCATGCACATCTTGATCCCTTTGTTGTCAGAGCGTGGTCCACTGTATGTACTTGTCCTCATAGCTCCCCACGGGATAGTATTGTTCCTTGACGGCGTCTCGAAAAGAATTCCAAGTGGGTACAACCAAGAATAGAGAGGGTTTTGTCTCGTCCTTTTTCTCACAGTGGGTTTCCCACCAGTCCTTGACATGGGGGGCAGCTTTGAGGAGTGCAAAAATAATCTTCTCCCTATCGGAAAAGTCATGAACCGAGAAATATCCTTCTAATAGATTCAACCATCTATCTACAGAATCTGCATCTATTTGACCCTCAAATATGGGAATGTCAAAATTTACTTGTACCTTAAAAGGAGTCGCACCTCCAGAGTGGCTGCTGGATGCAGATGCGCCGCCGGTGGGTAGCCGTTGAAGGATCTGAGCAAAGTTATCCATCATTGCGTTCCTTTGTTTTTCGAGGGCCTCCTCGAGCAATATTTTGATAGGATCTCCTGCTCCCTCATCTTTCTTTTCGTCCCCCATGGGCGTCCGTCGAGTTTTGCGAGGCTGATCTTGCAAAGGTTCCACCAGATCAAGCCCTAGCTCCTTATACCCCGACCTCGTTGGGGACATGCAAAGAAGGATCGAGAAAAAATCAGACCCCTCTGATACCACTGATCCGGATTTATGCAGGAACGCAACAGAATAAACACATAACCATAAATACAGAGATGCAGCGGAAATAACACTTCATTTTATTAATATCAAAGAACTGAAATTTGCTTATAGACAGAATGGAAATAAAACTAGCTAGGGCGCTGGTAGCTATCTTTGAGGAGAGATGTGGCGGCTACAGGCCTCTGAACTGAGTTACAATGAGGCTCGAGGGCCTATTTATTATTGAGAAACAATGGAGAAACCTAAACATCCAAAAACCTAACCCTAGGAGATGAAGCGACAAAACTATGGGCCCCGTTTGGGTAAATTGGTGTTTCAACTTCCCAGGGACGTAACTTTGGCATACTATCTCCGTTTGACGCACATGATACATCATTAGAAAGATCTATCCGAGGACTAAAACTTTCACCACAAATATCATTCCAGAATAGAATGATACAGAATGATATTTTCTGGAGGCGCGATGCCCAAAAAACGTCGTTTAGGTCCTCAAAACGACTCCGAAAGTTCAAGATCCGAAAAACTGCTAAAAATAGTAAGTTGTGCCGAAACTGAAAAACTGAAAGAGACAATGGTGGGGACCCAAGTGGAATAGGCGGGTGGCCACCAGTATCCACCTGGATCATTGAGTGAGCCAAAAAAGTAACTTTCCTTACTTTTTGAGTACAACCTTGTAATTGCGAAGAGGACTAGTGTTGCAAAATTATTGGTAAGTGGAAATTAAAGGGTGTAAGAACGTTTTTGAAAAAATTTCAAATGTAAAAATTAAGTCTCCTATCCTTCCTAACACCTCATGGAAAACGTGAATCCACAAATTCTAGTTGTCAAATATGTGCAAAATGCCTTATGACGGGAAAAATGGAGGAATGGTCCTATGCTGCTACATGAGTTAGGGTTTCATGTGGCAACAGGGAACCTTGTATAGTTTTTCAAGGATAGGAAAGGAGAATATTGTCAATTAATCATCACATGAAAATTCATCACCATTTGAAAATTGTGTCCTAGTTTGAAACAATAAGACTACCCAACTATTTCATTATTTAATTTTGATTATGTAATACCAAAAAATATCCTAGATAACTTAAATAATGTAAGCACTTTTGCAAAAATTTAGTGGAGAGAACCTTCAATTACATTTATTTTGAAGTTCCACTTGCATTTTAAGCCATTTTAATTAGTCTTTCATGGCTATTATAGTAAAAATTTCGAACTCTTGTAGAAATTTGTTTGTCACTTGTATTAGAAATGCAAAAATCAAATGTAAATAAAAATGATTTGAAATGCTAAAATTCAAATGCGCGCTACATAAAAATGATTTTTTTAAAAACTACATTAACGTTTGATATCACGCGCGCATTAGCCCTCAGCTCTTGCAGAACAACATTCACCCTTAGCATTCGCCCTCAGTTCTTGCAAAATGGTAAGTTCTTACTGCAGGCCCTTCCTCCTGTAGTAGGGTTGACCCTATTTGGGTTTTTTGGAGCCTCTGAGAATACAAAGGTTGTGATTGATTACGGGGCACTACCTATATTTGTGGAACTTCTTACCTCTGGGAATGATAATTTTCAAGAACAAGTAGCACGCTCATTTTAGAGGCATAAAATTGTTCTTCCCAACTATCTTTATACGTCTGTAATTTTGGAATTTGATTTAAAAAACTACTACCCAACTTTGAGTTCAACTGGTGTTCGTGTAAGCCTGTTTTGGCTTTGGGAAATATTGCTGGAGACTTTGCATCATTTAGCGATCTTTCCCTTAGTCATGGAGCTCCGAGGTAGGTGCTTGCCCAGTTGAATGATACTGCCAGAATTTCAATGATAAGAAATGCTACATGGGCTCTGTCAAATTTTTGCCGTGGTAAACCCCAACCACTATTCGAACAGGTAAGCAGAATACATTTTCTACCTCTTCTTCTTAGTTCGCAGATACTGTGGATTTTTTTATAGATCTTGGTGCTTGGTAGATTTGGACGTAATATGGACCTAGGCGCTTGTTCATTACAATGACTCCGTCATCAGGTTTTAGAAAATGATTAGAAATTTGGGTTTCACAAGGGGATTACCCTTGCCTGAAATTATCGTTTATCAATCACATTCAAAAAAATTCTTTCATAGCATTGCTGAGCTCTTTGTAGGTGAATTTCCGAGGCAATTTCACAATATCTGAACTAAATTTGTCTGTCCTTTTCAATACTCTGCACTTGTAACAGAACCAGACAAACAATCTAGTGGCCAATGCAACAACAACAACACCTCCTGTTGTAATGCCTGCAATTCACCCTCTCTACACGCATGAATGACTATGGCACCCTCTTTTGTGAAAAGGTACTGGAGCTAAGGTTACTGGTTTTCATTAGGATCGTGGAATTCAACATCCAAAATAGTATCAAATTCCACTGCAATAGTATTCCCTAGCGAGGGCAACAGTTCATTGAGACCTATTGGACTCATCACCCCCAAATAGTCTCCAGGGCTACCCAGAGTGTGATCATCTAGAGCAATAACAAATGCTCATCCATCCCCAATTGAAACAAGAACAAGACCCACATTGGTTACAGAAAAGGAGAAACACGTTTTGAAAGAAGAAGAAACTTTTGTATTAGGGTCCATAAATCTAACTGGTCTATTGTACAATGCCCTACCTGCACTTCAAATTGGTACTCCCAACTCCATGCTAAGGCTCACTGTGCCATTCTTCAGATGAGAATCTTAACCTGAATTTTGATTCCAAAAAACCCAAGTCCCCTGTTCTATGCCCAAGACCTCTGTTACGACGAGTAGATTTCTGAGTGAAATAATTCACAATAGGAAGCAAAAGAAACATCGCAAAATTGCTCTGCTTTAGACTGATAATTTTCTGTGCGAAAATTCAACTGCGGACAATAAAAACATAATATCAAACACAACCAATCCACAATGGAATTTGAACATGAGGATTTATAACCACAAAAAACCCTCTCCAGGTTAAAAGAATTCCAGAATGGCTTTAAGATTCTACTAATGAGCGCTTACAACACCATAGCAATTACTGTCACAATGAAATCTGTTGGAAGCAAATCCCTTGTACAGTTTCTACATTTCCACAGTGGAAGCAAGAATCTTGCTATCTCTCATGATCTGGTTCTGTGTTCAAATCCTTTGCTATGGCCGTCTTGTTCTGCTAAACGTGGATCTGTCTTAGCTTTGGTTCTGGTTCTCATTTAGGATCATGGCTATCTAATCTTGCTGTGGCTTTGACTATACAAACTTGTTCAATAAAAAAATGTTGACTCTGCTATATATAGGAGCTTCAATGGGTGCTCTCAAACACTTTTTTGGGAAGCTTTGTTTTGTCTCTAATTCAAGGCATAACTATGTTGGCCTTGGTTTTTTAGTCCTTGGAACTTAGTTCTCTCATATTTGCCATCCTATCCCCAGTTTGCTACCGAGAAAGACATAACTTCACGATATCAAAATTGACTATTTTTGGCCATTTATCTTTAGTAATCGTACAGCTTTAATTTGGTGCATTCGTACAGTATCTGAAGAGCACTCTCAAGCTATTATTCAGTATTTTAGAATAACTACTACATTTAACTGCCATGCTCTAATATTTATATCAACCATAAGCATTCTTAAGGTAGTTCCACGTTTGTGAAGCAGAAGGAATGCTTCTGACAGCTTCTTATCATAGTGGTACAATTCTGTTCGTAGTTTATCTTTTATAAACCTCCAATTTTCCAAACGTAGTAGAGACTACAGTTTGCATCTCAAATTTTGGACAAATCTGTTTAGTATTCTACAGAAAATGCATTAAGAATAAAAAAAGCCCACAATTTGTAAAAAGCCCACAATTTTGTAAAATGCTCACAATTTTGTAAAAAGCCCACAATTTTTAAAAAGCCCACATTTTATTAAAAATATAAAAAATTTGTAAAAAGCCCACAATTTTGTAAAAAGCCCACAATTTGTAAAAAGCCCACAATTTTATAAAAAGCCCACATTTTGTAAAAAGCTCACAATTTGTAAAATGCCCACTTTTATTTTCTTTTTGCTTATATATTGAGCTCCCATTGAGTTCAACAAGTCTTGGGTTTTCTACACCATTGAGAGAGATTTATTGTTTTCTTATAGGATAATTTGCATCAATGGAAGAATACATTGGAGCTGGAAAAAAAATTCAAAAGGGTGAAAGGGGTGATGGCAGAGTTTATTGCCCTTGTAAAAAATGTTGTATGAGAAATAATGTTAGAGTTTTAATAGCAACAGCGACAGTGCATTGTAGAAAATATGGGCACATTGATGGTGGATCGAATGACTATCGTCCCGTGGTAATTAATTATCTATCTTCATTTTGATTATATCATAAAATTTTATATTATTTTAATATTTTTTATATGCGCACTAATGTTTAATTATTAATGTTTGTAATTTTCATAAAGGCACAGTTGCCCCCCAACTTTTTGCAGATGATGAACCAGCTTCCACAGCTAAATAGTAGTAGATTATATGATGTTGCACCAGTACAAGAGAATATTGTAGCAAATATTAGTATTGGAAATGATGTTGTACAAGGTGAAGAACATGAAGCGAATGATGAAGGTAATTTTAATGATCCCACAGAGGTAGATCATGATGACAGTAATGAGACAGTTCACATTAATTATGGGACAAATCAAATGCTCCAAGACTTGTATGGTGAGTCAGATGATGATGGTGGAGATAGCAGTGACGGTATTTATGATGTACCTCTGATTGAAAGGTTAAGTGAACGACTTTTTGAACACTCAAATGCAACTCTTCTCTCTGCTACATTGTTGCTAGTGAACTTAAAGGTTATGAATAATTTTTCAAACAGATGTATGACACAGCTCCTAAGGTATGAAATATGTATATATGATCAC
>JAXQQM020078462.1:22500-25814 GCA_034641835.2 Pinus albicaulis
CAATTTCGCGTTAAACAATTGGATGATAATAGGAAAACTTCTGATAGTGGGATAACTGCAGTATTCCAGGTCACTAATGTTTCCTCCAGGAGTGACAGACATCCTCGAGAATCTGAAACTAGATATTATGGGTTCTTAGATGATATAGTTGAGTGTGACTTTAATTCCTTCAAAATAGTTTTGTTCAACGTCAAATGGTATAGGCTACGAATGAATGTACGTGATGATGATAGAACACTTATTCAACATGAAAATGGATTTCCAATGGTTAAAACATCGTAGTTTGAAGCAAGAAAAGATCGCTATGTTTTTCCAAGCCAATGCGAACAAGTCTTTTGCTCATAGGTTCCAGGTGAGAACGAATGGTCATTTGCTATTAGATATGATCCAAGAGGAAGGCCAGTAGAGTATACTATAGAGGAAGAAGATGATGCAGTGGTAGATGAGCAAGAAGATGCATTGACAGACGAAGAATATATCTTATAATATGAACCAGGCATAGGAGATGAGGCAACAATTATTGATGATGATGTCAATGAGGATATTATTGAAAATGACATAATTGATGATGACGATGACATGGTCGATCATTTCAACACAGTTTCTGAATCAAATTTTGATATAGATGTCGATCAGTTGGATGAAGATCAAGAAGATACAGAAGAAGAATATTGATACAGATGTTATGTTCGAGTATGAGCTGGTATGTTATAACTTTATATTTTAATATGTAGGAATTATTGTCTTTAAATAATTTACTAATTGTGTGGGTTTGTTGCATGTTGTTTATTATTTCAAACCAATAAATAATGGCCTTACTATTGTTTATTATTTCGCAGGATTCGCAGGATTCATTTGATTCTATGGTCAGGTCTCTGAAAAAACCAATTAAACACTTAAATAGTTAAGATCTGGAAGACAGGCTTTACCCCCACCATAAATTGCTGAAAAAATGGCCTTCAGTTTAGTTTGTTGTGCTGAAGACGAGGGTGGATTTGCATGATCAGTTGAATGAAAATGAATCAGATATTCAGGATGTTTTTGAGGGCAGATCCATAAGCCCCATAGATGAAGATCCCATTGCTGCAGAATTTCTATCTGCGTTGAAGCAAAAGTATAGTGTTGTATCGGAATACAAATTAGAGGACAACTATACCAAGTCTAAATCAACTGAATCTAGTTCTAGTGCTCTTGAACTTACCGAATTAAAGCCAGAAGTAGGATTTACAATCTCTAATGGGAACGGGTATGGTAGTTCCAATATTGGATTGGATGTCCGAAGCTCTGCAATAGGCACTGGACCTGATCGTAATGAACCCCAACTAATTAATTGTGATGAAAATATGGACTTTGATGATGATCAGGAAAACAAGCCAGAGCATTTTGGCAATATTGAAGAAACTGAAGAGGTTTCCTGTGATCGATTGAATCAACTCAGCCATAAGACATCTACTGCAGGCTAGTTTGTATCAGAAGGAGAATTGATTTTTCTTTCCCATGATGATGGATGCTGCTCTTTTCACGATATAGCAAATTTAGAGGTGTGGAGGTTTTAATTATTGTACTTAATTTTGGGGTTTATGGGTGTTATAATTTATACATTTTGGGATTTTATATTAGAAGTAGGGAAAAGCCTAGGGGTTAGATTATTCTCATGGTTTAAATTTCTATATTTGAAATAAAATTCACCAATTTCTATTTAAAAAAATGATTTGCCTAAATATTTGATGTAGTTTAAATAGGATGTAGTTCATTTCAAAGACTGTTGAAATTTTCTAGAAACTATGATTGGGATTTCAAGAATATTTATGCACTCTTTAAATTTTCCCTTAACATAAAGGGCAATTGATGTATGAGTAATACTCGGTATTGTTTTTTTCCAATCTCCAGGAGAAGGCTGAATATAAAGCTCCATATGGGCTTACCCCAAACATGTGGGGTGATTGCTGGTTGATCAGAGCAGCTGGTTCAGATGGTCGCTCTGGTAAATATGTTGTGGCAGCATCTATAGGTTGTACATTGGACTCAGGTTTCTGTTCATGGGACTTTTATAATAAATAAATTATGGCATTCCATACTGAATCAGAGGCCTTCACTTCAACGTCCAGTACCATGTTGTGTAACCAGCTCCAAAAAGAGAAGAAAAGAGATATAAACGCCTTAGAAATGAGCCACTTCGAGGGGGCAACCTCCAATACATTACATAAATGAACAATTCTTGGATGATTCAATTTACAAAACCTCCTTTCTATATATAGGAGTCCATGGGGCCATAATGTAATCCTAGTGGGCCACAATGTAATCTTAGCCGACCTAACAATAATAATTTAAGGGCACAATAATAACAAAATGGGGGTTACAAGGGTACAACAATAACAATAAGGGGTTTACACTAACAATAATAAGGGGCTATACTAGTGATATAGGGACCTAACATGCCCCTCTCCTTCAAAAAAAGTGTTGTCCTCAACACTTGAGTAGCTTCGGGTGCTTCTGTATAAATTCTCATCCTCCCATGTAGAATCTTCAGTGGGTAAGTTCTTCCACTTGATGAGATACTCTGAAATTGATCGATTCCGTAGTTGTCGAGTTCTTGTTTCCGTGACCGCTTCGGGTTCCAATATGATTTTTCCTTCCTCATCAAGTTCTAGAAATATTGTTTGAACTGGAAGATTTTCACCTATAACCTTCTTTAAGCATGAAACATGGAAAACTGGATGTACTCGCGAAGAAGCAGGAAGCTCCAATTTGTTGTGTAACCAGCTCCAAAAGAGAAGAAAAGAGATATCAACGCCTTAGAAATGAGCCACTTCGAGGGGGAAACCTCCAATACATTACATAAATGAACAATTCTTGGATGATACAATTTACAAAACCTCCTTTCTATATATAGGAGTCCATGGGGCCATAATGTAATCCTAGTGGGCACAATGTAATCCTAGCCGACCTAACAATAATAATTTAAGGGCACAATAATAACAAAATGGGGGTTACAAGGGTACAATAATAACAATAAGGGGGTTACACTAACAAAAATAAGGGACTATACTAGTAATATAGGGACCTAACATGCCCCTCTCCTTCAAAAAAGCGTTGTCCTCAACGCTTGAGTAGCTCTGGGTGCTTCTGTATAAAATTCTCATCCTCCCATGTAGAATCTTCAGTGGGTAAGTTCTTCCACTTGATGAGATACTCTGAAATTGATCGATTCCGTAATTTTCGAGTTCTTGTTTCCGTGACCGCTTCAGGTTCCAATATCATTTTTCCTTCCTCATTAAGTTCTGGCAATATTGTTTCAACTGGAAGATTTTCAC